>JADIIU010000071.1:0-69086 GCA_027603945.1 Terramyces sp. JEL0728
TTTGTCTGTCCAAAAGTATTTGCTGGTTTGGGTTGGCCAAACATTTTAGATCACAAAAAAATAAATCGCGTTGAATAGCTTTGGGGTTTAGATAGAATTTGCCAGCATGCAACAATACTTTTAGACACAGTTTATTGCTACAGTCAATTTGTTTAGCTTGCAACACATATCTCTTTTGCTGGACCACATTTTTTGAAGCATAGTCACCACCTACAACAGTCCTTGATTGGCATTGCAGAATCAGTGAAAGATTCAATTATTTCGTGCAATTGTGCTTTCAACTAGACTTGACAGAAATCTACGAACACAATGTAATTGAGCTGTAAAATATCCTTTAAACAAATAAAATTTATTAAAACAGCTAATATCCATAGTAGCTGGATGGTCTTGAAGTGGAAGGACCAGAAAAGAACCAATACTCTGCAGAATATCTAACACGTACAAATTGGCCATCTCTACAAGAAGAGTTTGGTGGATTACCGCCTTTAGTATGGACTCTTAACAAAGTTGTAGCTTTAGAAAGCAACCCGTCGTTTGATCCAGAAGTACGCGACAATACAACCCAAGGAATAGAGTTTGGATCAACAGTGATTTTTACAATTGGTTTGCCAGTGAATACACTGAAATCATCCAAGTACATCCAAGTTGGTTGACCTCCGTTTGAATCTGGTTGGGGCAGGAAAAAGTAGCTGATGTCTACGTGTTCAAGATTACGAGGGTCTTTGTATTGGTTTGCATCGACTGATTCCAAAGTCCATTTTCCGGCTGAGCATTTGTAGTTTTGAGTTCCTACTCCGAATGTTTTTGAAATGAGTTTGCTGCCTGATGGAGCACGGATTTGCTGTGGAAACCCTTTATACCAGTCATCACTTGAACCTTGATTGCTGTTCCAGTCATTTCCATTCCAAGAGGTCATTCCGTTACCACTAGAGCCTTGGTTATTCCACGAATCCTGGCCGCTGGATTGGCCATTCCAAGAACCGCTACTGCCATATTGCCCATTCGATTGGCCGTTGCCATATTGCCCGTTTGATTGCCCATCCATAGAACCTTTATCCCAAGATTGGCCAGATCCATAAGAATCGTAAGAGTATCTTGAATTTTGAGGATTGCGGCTATTGTGCCTTTTAGCAAGTGGTTCAGCAGCGATGAGAGATACTAATAGAGTAAGGGTGAGTTGCATTTTTATAATGTATTTTTGTTTTTTCCTATTTATACAGCTATTCGGGCAGTGCACTGCACGGCCTTCAAAGAATTAACTTTGCCTTCCATTTTAAACTATGACGTAATTGTGCTTTACAGCAATTTGGTGGTAATGATGTCACTTTAGGACGGCAGAAGAATTGATTATCCTAATGAACAGAGTGAATTGGCAGCCACCTGAAATCTTTGTTTTTGATCCATTGCAGATAATTCTGCTGCTAACTCTACTCCTGTAGTACTGCAAGTTGCTGCAACGCTTTCTGAACAGCTACTTGTCAACAACGAAAAATGAATGGATCAAAAACAAAGACAAAAGAGTTTGGAATATAAAGCACTCAGTTTTTGAAAAATGCATTGTCGTTAATGCATGAACGAGACTACTTTCGAAACAGAATGCTCTGACCATTTCCTCAATATATCCTTTTGTTTATAGCTCAATTTGTTGCATTCAAAGAATATGACCAAACATTCAAGTGGCAGTGAGAATTGGTTCCAAACTCAAACACCATTTACAATAGCCAGATTTGTCAAACACAATTATTGTCCAGACAATTCCATTTACTCAGGAAAGGTGTAGAGTAATGTGAGTCACAAGATACACAAAATTAATATTTGGTTTCTAACCAAAATAACGCTTGATAATACTGGGAAAGAAATCCAACAAAAGAGAAGGCGCGATTGAACTAGAACCGCAATGAAAAGAATAGCCTGCGACTCTAATATTATATCATTTATTTTCGGGACTTTTGGTTTTTTGTGTCCATCATGAAACATTTTCAAGGATATAAGGCGTTTGGTCCCAATTTATTTTACGAAAAATGAACAGCCAGAAAAAGGTTTTATGCATCCATGGCGGCGGTAGCAACAAAGATGAAATGAAACAAGTTTTGGATCCAATTACTTCCAAGTGCGGGCAGTACCAATATGTATTTATAAATGGCCCACGTGTTATGGACGAAAACAGTTTCCATTGGTTCCAAGGTGGGTATGCAATTGCTATCGATGCCTTTAAACAGGTGTGGGATGACAGTTTTGTTGGAATAGTCGGCATGTCCTGGGGAGCAGTCGCAACTGGTTTGGTAGCTCAACATCTGACTCCAGCTCCAAAGTGGTTGGTGACCTTTGTCTCTTCTTTTCCTCAATGCCCACCTTCTTTTGAAGAAGATCTAAAGAACATCAAATACACTGGAAACTGGTTCAGTATGGTTGGAGAACAAGACGAAGGCACAAACTTGTTGGAACACGTAAATGCTGAATTTACAACGCATCCAGGCGGCCATCATCTTCCATTTGACAATGACTCTTTACAAAAAGTCATTGATTTTATCAATAAACAGTGATATTCATTAAGCTGAGCTGTGTAATATTATTCTGCTTGAGTAAATATGACAATTATTCTCTTTCAGTAAACTAACAGATATATTAAATTAATGCATGAAATACGTCAAGAACAAGATTTATCTGATTGTGGTTTCTTGCCGTAGTTGCAGCAACAATTGGTACCTAGTTTAGCAGTTCAGCTACCTGGAACAAGTGGTTGGTTCGTTGTGTCTGGAGAAACTCCTTCGCAATTAAAAGAGTTACTGGCGCAAGGTGCAGTAGGCCCACTAGTACCAGGAGGCGGCCATTTAGCGTTTAATTGGCACGGTATTGGCTTTGCAGCACTCAATTGGCAACTGCCACTGCTTGTATGTCCGGAGCAGAGACTGTTCCAAGCATTTATATCAAGATCAAAATGAGCTTGCGTTAATTTAAATCTTACGATGGTTATTGGAAGCGCACCAATCGCACTGAGCAACTACTGGAACACCACAGTTGTTTCCGCAACAGCCGTTGTATAAGCTGCCTGCTGAGCCAACACAAGGACAATTTGGAGTTAAATTAGGATTGAGACCATTCAAAGTCGGTAAATTGATTGCATTCACGCATGGGCTTATTAGTAATATAGTACCCACATTCTTGGAATCCAGATCCATTGCATTTACAGTATCCACCGCATCTTTATAAACTTGTGTTTACCTATCAGTAAGGGCTACTACGACTTGCGATCCGCTTGGGCCGGTTAATTCGTAACACAAGTTTGATGCTTCAGTCATGCCGAGACCCCAAGCACCGCCAATACCAGTTCTATTCGTAAACTTTGCCTGCTGGCTATTACCTACGATCATGGCAGAGGATGCAGCAATCCCAACGCACTTTGTTGAAGGGTTAGGATTATCTGGACAAACTTGAAGCCCCAGCAAGTTTGCTACCTTGTTAGCCGTAACTAATGGCTGCTCGGTTTGAGAAACTCCATTACAGCCTACGTCAGTGTCAACATACCGCCGTTAGCTAGCGTACAGTAGTAAGTGGACCACGGATTGGGGTCAGATTGAATACCTTGATACCCACCAGTAAATACGCAAACGCCATTCACACAGTTGCCTAGACCTAGTGGACAAGTTTCTGCAGTACAAGCAGTTGGAGGCATACAAATCGTTACATCATCTTTGACCCGCAGCAGTCTTCCTTGATTTTGATACCCGCATCCCTCAGATCCATCGTGATTTAGGAAAAGTGGTAAGGTAGGGGGCTGCGAACTGTTTGTCACTGCGATAGCACTTGCACTGCCATGGTAAAGTAAGAGCAGGAAATGGACCAACTGTCTCCTGGTCAGTGCGCCAAATCCAAGATTTACTAAGGAATACAAGTTGGACGGCATCTATCTAGCAAGCTTGACTCTATACTGGTCAGAAAGGACTTACTGGAAATTATTGGCTCGGTTTTAGCATGTGTTCCATTTATAAAAATCTCTGTGGTCTTTGTCCCGCCTCCTTGAGTAAGCTTTTAAGGGAAAAGGAAAATGCAACAATCAGATTAACTCACGGAGCCTAGCATCTGATAAAGTAAATACGATCTGTTTGAAATAAGGGATGCAGTATTGCCTGCGGAAGATTTACACCTCACCCGAATACCAAAAAATCTTTCCGCTCAAACAACTCCTCGGCGTTTTCGAGGTTTTTGGAAATAAAACATGAAATATCCTATCGCATCAGGTGATATTTGATAAATGCACGCACAACCAGGAACGAATGACTTATAAACAGCAGCCAATCTCAACGATCTTCTCTCCCTTTCGTCAACTTAAAAGAAATGTTTACCGGGGCTTCAACCAATCTCCAACTGCTAGGGCTTGTAGCTGTGTATCTGTTATCTGGGATCAATGCTGCGACTATTAGCCAGCCAATCAACGCCAAAAGGAATTTTAATCACGGAACCATTCGGTCGACCATCAAAGTAACTGCGCCAGCCAACTGCCCAGCTTTGGGAGCACTTCCTCCAACACCAAACGCTCGGCCAAATGGCAACATGTACGTAGGATACTATGAATCTTGGGCTGATCCAACTGCTTCAAACCTGTGTCTCGTTCCTACTTATTACAATGTGGTAATTCTCTCCTTTGTCAATCCAACGTTCAAGTACACCAAAGGCTCGTTTGACATCTCTCAAACTGGTTTGGACTTTTTGCCGTCGGCAGCAGCCAACTTGAAAAATGGTATTGCTATTCTCAGATCACGAGGAAATCGTGTGTTGGTATCAGCTGGTGGGTGGTGCTACTCAGGTAACTTCAATTAAACAATAGTCGATGGTGATTCAACATGCATTGCAGGAGGTGTTACTCCTTCTAAAACCAGCTGGGCAATGTTTGATCCAAAAGACTCGAGATACAATCCAACACTCTATACCCAAAGTCTCAATGCTCTCCGAGACTTTGTAGACGATTTCGGTATAGACGGCGTTGATGTTGATTTCGAAACTAACGGCTATCCATCGTCCATGTCTTCTCAGGCCAATTGCCAGCCAAGTAATGGTGGAGGCCCGTGGGTTCCACCAGGCACAAATCTAACTCAAACTTGTGCTGCCGATCCGCAGTACATTAATATAGTAAACCAATTTCGTTCTGCATTTCCACGACCATACCTTTTGAGCAGTGCTGTCCATGGGTATGGTGCGTATGGCGAAGGCAAGTACGATAACGCTCACATGGTAATCACTTGTTAATAATAGGCTCCTGGCTGGGGTGGATTATGGTGGAATGGTGGTATGTCCATTGGAATGTTGAAAGCATCAGGAAGCAGTCTGGATTGGCTGAATGTAATGTCCTACGATGCCAACACGTACTGGGATCCAGCGTCGAGGACCTACATCGTCAATCCAAACAATAACAATGTCAACTTTGGATACTATGACCCAACAACGGCACTCTCGGCATACAAACAATACTTTTCTGGACCAATCTTGTTGGGGGTTGAAACTCCAATGGAAGGATATCCCGCTGACCAAGCATCTACACCGTGCCATTTAGGACATTGTTTGACGGTTGGCGAACTGGGGTTCTTGCTTGATGTTATTGCATCTCAAAAAGCAGGTGGAATCATGATCTGGGCAATTCAAAAGCAACCACAGCCGCAATACGCTGCATACCCTGATCCTAATACCGTCTCCTCTCAAGTTTGTAATTATTTCAAGTGGTCAAATTGTCATGACGCTTTTCCACTTGGCTCTGCTGCTCCAACTGCTGCTCCAACTGCTGCTCCAACTGCTGCTCCAACTGCTGCTCCAACCACCGGTCCAGTAACAACGACTTGCGGGGAAAACTCTTTTAACTGCAGTGGTGTATCTCCAGATCCAAAAAACCAACCGCTTATTCCAGGAACTATTTGCTGCTGCTACTACGGGAAGACTCCAAAGTCTGCAAATTCTTGTTAATTTTAGAATAAATTGTTTTCAATTAAAGAGTATGAGATTGCACATAGGAAATACAAAACTACCAACTCGAAATGGTGATCTCAAAGTCTATGTCCGTCTAGCTGAATAAACCTGTTGGGTCTCATTGAAAAACAAAATCTTTACATGTATTTTCCAAGATTGTACAAATCATATGCAGTCTGATAATACACCATCGGCAAATATTCTTCATAGCCTTTAAAACACTCTTGAAATGTTTCTCTGCTCTGTTCAACACATACACCAAACATTTCAATTCTAGTATGGGCGTCGCTGCTATACATGATCTTATTCAAAGGACCCAATTCCATCAAGCCTTTGATTGCGTCAAGCTGCCCTTGCTTGGACAATAACGGAATTGCGAGTCCGGTATCCAAGTATACATTGCTAAATACCGAAGCCAGATAGCCAGCTTCTTTGCAGTACGGCCATGAAGTATGCAATAGGACGATAGGCACAGACGGATATTTCTTTATCAACAGAGTCAAATATACTGGATTCGCAGCTACAAGATCCAAATCAGCATCTCCAAATCCTGTGTGAAATTGCATCGGCAAACCTTTAGAGCAAGCCAGATCCAAAATATGTTTAATTATAACCGGATCCTGTAACCTAGCAGCACCAGAATTGATATATTTTAAAATACTATCTTTGATTTCAGATTCGGCATAGTCTGGCTGTATTTGAATGAATCCACACCGATATGCAGCAATTGATTTGTATCCTACGACAGGAACGTCGTGTATATCTGGGTTAATCTTTTCCATAAATAATTTATTGAATTCTTGCAATGCATTAGTGCTAGGTTTGATGGTTTTCAATACATCTTGCGCTGTAGTTTCCAATCGAAGTATTTGAAAAGTCTTGCACATTGTCTCGTATTCACAAGGAGAAAATCCAAAATCAACCAGCAATGCTTTGATATTATAATCCTTGAAAATATCTTTTTTCAGCTTGCGTAAAGTTTCAACACCTCGTTTGTGTGCAATAGTGTGTGTATTTATATTTGCTGATTCAGAAAACATTCCGTGGATCTCTATTTCAGTAACTGGACTGGTCTTGAATGGGTGGCAATGGTTGTCAATAATCGGTTGCCGATCGAAATCAAACTTCATTATATGTTTGGATTCTCGGAGATTTGCAAACCAAGATTCAATTCAAACCTTTTACAATCATTTAATTTATTGAGTAAAGAACCAATACTCTGCAGTATATGCCACACGTATACTCTGTCCGCTTTGGCATGCAGAAGTAGGAGCATTTCCGCCTCTAGTATGCACTCGCAGGACAGAATTAACTTTGGAGAACACACCTGCACTCGATCCAGAAGTGCGGGTCAATACGACCCAAGTAATAGAATTAGAGTCAACTGTACTTTTCGCTGCTGCTTTCCCAGTAAAAGTGCTATAATCATTCAAGTACATCCACGTTGGCTGACCACCACTGCTATCCGCAGCAGGTAAAAAGAAGTGCGATACTTCAGGATGCTCCAGTCTATGGCGGTTCTTTGCTAGTTCGGCATTAGCAGATTCAAGTTGCCAGCTACCACTAGAGCATTGGTAGTTTTGAGTTCCAACGCCGGATGTTTTTGCTAGTAATTTACTTCCGGAAGGTGGTCTGATTTCTTGTGGGATTCCGTTAAATAAATCGTCGTCAGAGTGGTATTTGCTGTAGTGCAAGTCTCCGTTATAGTATTGTGCAGGGTATTGGCGATCGGAGTGAGATTTGTGAAGGTTAGGCGTGCGGTTGTTGTGACGCTTTGAAAGGTTATCTGCTGAAATGGATGGCAGGAGAAGGGATGCGACAAACATTGTATTCCAATGTATTTTCAAAAGTTTTTATGGGCTGAAATTACAACTGAGCCACTTATTTTGACGATGCTCAAAATTAGTGGATTACACATGAGTAGAATAATATCTCCGCATGTGGAGGAAACCAAAGTATGCAGTTTCACATTTTATTCAATTAAACAAAGGCAAAGTTTTGTTGAGCAGAACCCGCTCTCATAAGTAAGCAAGCAACTATTTCCTTGATAAATTCTTCAAAACATATAATGTTTCTAATTACTTCTCTTTCTTGATCAAAATCGGACATGAGATCATCATTTAAGCTTTGTTTAATCAGCGGCAATCTGATTTCATAGTTTGGAATGCTTGCCTTGTACTGATCTACTTCGGCTATTAGTTTTGTGAAAATAGTAAGGATCGAGGGACAGGCTGGGCTGTCTGATTCTTCAAATAGACACGAGAACAGCACTTGGTTTGGCTGAGTGGATAGAATAGTAATAATTCCCGTTAGCGCAAGATTGATTTTCATGGAATGTTGGAAGAAGCCACTGAACTTTTGTAGTATTTTGTTGAGTGTTGGGTCAGTCTTTAATAGAGCAACTTTTTCCTGTAATCTTCCCTCAGCCAATTCAACATCAACTTGTGTTTCAGAACCATCTTTTTGTAACGGTTTGTTCACTAGAATTGCCGAAATCGCGTCTGCTAAATACGTATCAAGGTTAGAATGCTGAGGTCCTGTCCCTTTTGGTAATAGCGGAATGTACTTGTTGAGCAACTCCATATGTTCGGAAATTTTCACTGGAATCTTTACATCCAAGTCGTCACATTTTTCAAACAATAACGACACAGCTAACCTAGATTGGTGGGTCAAGATGAAAGTCAAGATTTGAATTACCAAAGTAACAACATCTTCTGACAATGAATTTAATTTTGAAAGTAAAATATCCCTTGCTTTCAAACTGTCCAAATCATCAACACTGCTACTTTCCAATAAGAATCTAGTAAGCGCTTCAAACATTTTTTGGTCAACAGTAAGTTCAATCATGTTTTGAATATAAAATAGTGAAGTGACAGTCGACCCATCAAAATCTGAGCAGGAATTTAAAGTTGAAAACACAACTTGAGACAAGAACAAATCTGTGAACTGTTTAATGATTGCATCTCCAATCTTTCCACTTGGACACTTTGTCAGACACATATGGACAAATTTGTAAAATGAGAGAAATGCTTTCATATCTGCTTCAAAAATTTCCTTGTTGTGTCTGCTCCTGTTGGAAATATTTGGCAATATAACTGGTAGCTGAGCATGTAATCCTGCCAAAGAAGCTACAATAATCGAAGAAAATTCAGTTTGTAATATGTATCCTTCCAAATCGCTGTTTACAGCACATTGACACAAGAGCATCTCAAACGCTGCTCTAGCAAAATCGCCGTTCTCAGTGTCCAAATGAACTAGATTAAAATCAAGTACTGAACTGAATCAAGTGGTCAAAGATTGAAAATTGAGGCTTTCCATCTTGTGGTTTTAAAAAGAATAAATGGAGCAATTCCGGAGATTCCAATATTTTCAATGATAAATGGTATTCCTGAATTAATTACAGTTACCAATTCAATCAATTTTTCTCCCAAAGCTTGGTCTTTGAGTAGTTTCGTAATTGGCCCGTGAATAGCTGCGTTGTAGATGAAATGAGAATCCATCATGTTGACTAATTGTGAAGCGAAATTGATTATTCGCTTGTTGCTTCCCGCCAAAATCATTTGTCCCAGAATTTCATTCTTCAAAAAGAATTCGGTGCAGCTGCCAGTTTCCTACATTAAAGTCATTGTACATTAGTCTTGAGGTTTTTGGCCTGTTCCATCAACAAGAGATCAAGCATTTCATCCAAAGAATTTCTTAATTGCTGTTCGGAATACGGAGACTTTAGCTCTTCCAAGGCATATTTCCATGCGCTCTTGAATTGGTCGATCGGAGTTTGTTCTTCGAATACTTTTGCCGCTTCCCGGCTAATTGAAAGTAGTTTCGATTTGAAATCTCCAAACAAATCCATATGGTAAACTTGGGACAAGTTTTTTGAGGAAGCGTTTGCGCCACAAGAATTCCTTATTTCCCACACTATTTGTATGGCTAATGAATTAAGGATTCCACACGGCAAATGTAATAACAATTACGCACATCTAAAGGATATGCCCCGATTGTCTGCAAGCCTCCATTCGGATGAGATAGGGTCCAGTGCTGGCGAATAAGTATGTTCCAAGAACTATTGCTATATTGAATTTCATCCTTCCGATAATCTTGCTTTGGATTTGAGTAGTGCGACAGCTGCGGATTGACATTGACTTTGCAATCTTGACATTGGTTAATGTCAATTAGTATAGTTAAAAAGAACTCTTGTACATCCTGAAAAAGTGACGGGTTTCTTTGCAAATGACGCAGGTTCAACCACGAATTATGGAAAAGCTACAAGAAATCTTGGAGGAGTTTCAGCAAACTGCTTCTTTGGATCTCGCCAACAGTCTTGTAGATAATCTCTACACATTGCTGGCTGCCAACGAAAAGTACTTAAAGGTGTCTGACGCTTCCCAGGTTCAAAAAGCTGTAATCCAGATACTCGATTGCAGCAGGGCTATTCGAATACAGCATGTGAATTACATCCCAATGATTCATACTCAAAGCAGAACCTCGTCTACCGGTCTATCCGAACCTTTTCCACTGGGTTCGCCAGACCTAAGCCAGCAGTGTCAATATGAACCTCTTCAGCAAACTCTATTCACACTCCATGACCCAATCAAAGTCAATCTCTTTGCACCAGATACTCAAGGTAAATGATGTTGACATAAAGACCCAGCAGTCTCTCTTGAACTGGTTGAAGATTACAAGACCGACTTGGGGCCGGTTGGCAAATACAGTCCTTCTCATAGCACTTTAGAAGAGAGCAAAGAGTCTTCATCTTCAGAAAACTCTGACGATGAGGAGTACAATCCAGATAACGAGCTCAAGGGTGCAGAGCAGTCGAAACCAACTTCTAATACATTGCCAGTGGTTAAGCCAGCAAAGAAAAGAATTGCCAGAGCAAAACAATTGAACCTAGTTGAAGCGACCGGAGGTACATTCAGATATCCGTGCAATGCAATCCAAGATTTACCATTTGAACTCACTCCTCAAAAGAAATTGCTCATGTACGAGTGGGTCCAAAAGAATTATGACGATCCGTACCTCACTCAGAGCAAAAAGGTCCAGTTCAGCTACTTGCTCCAGTTATCAATCACTCAAGTTGAAGATTTCTTTTCCAATAGTAATTTACACTAAATTAGCTCGAAGACGAATCGTATTCAACAAGAAAAAAGCTCCTAATGCACGCATGAAATCACTGATGACCAAAATGAAAAAAATTCAAGTTTGTTTGAATAGCAACCAGATTCAAATCGATCCTACGCTCATGCAGGTGCTGATGGATGGTGGTGCGAAATCAAAAGGTAGTTAAATATTCACATAGCTACAGGCAAGAAGGGTGAAGCTGATCAAAATATCCAAGATGAATAATTCTTTTCATCCAATAAATATCAGTTTTTTAATTTTAACTTTTGGACAAAATGAATAATCTGCTTTTGAACCCGTGGGATAACGAAGCTGCAACAGAAGGTAAACTTTCTTAATGTCAGAACAACCTTCAATGTCTTCTTCTTCACTAAACGAGCGGGGAATGATATTTTCACGATCCTATTCTGATGATTTACCAAGCAGGGGTTCAGTAACATTGACAACTGATCTCACTCAAGACCCTTGGAAATCAAATGAAAACCTAGTTGGAGGTGATGAAATATTTTCGAATTCAGCAACATTACCTCCGTTTCCACCACAGAAAGAACCCAAGAAACTGCCGCAACCACAAAAAGACTCTAGTTATGAAATTGAACTCAAAAAGCTGGATCAAATTACTGTGGAATTGGAAGAGAAGCAAGTTCCATTATTTGGCCACTTGAATTACACTATTATATCAAAAGTACTGCCGTATTAATTCAGTATCACGGCTCTACTGTGTCCAGAAGGTATTCGGATGTATTATGGCTCCAAAATCATCTGTTGAAAAAATATCCGTTCAGGATTATCACTTCTATTCCTCCAAAGAAAGCCGTTGGAGGTAATTCCATTCTGATCAAGTTGATGCGGCTTTTATAGAACAGCGCAGGAAAGGGTTATCCAGATTCATGAATCTCATTGCAAATCATCCTGTAATCAGCAAAGATCCTCAAATCCATGCATTTTTCACATGCGAAGCGGTACCTGAAATTAAGACTAGACTTTTCAAAGTTATAGACATTCTAATGCTGTGGAAAATGAAGAGGAATTCAGTGTAAATCAAGTACAGGAAGATGAATTATCCTCAGTACCCGAAGGATTTGAATCTCAGCTGTTGGATTTGAAAACAACACTAAAACCTCAGATTGATTACATATGCGATTTGGTTGGAATAATGGAGAGATACGTGCAGAGATCAATCGGTATTTGCAATTAACATAGCGTCTGCCGCTGACATTCGCAAACTTGCCATGCTGTTAAGTACCACCAAGAATGGAAACAAGTGCATCGTAAATGGATGCACAACCTGCCAAACCATTAACGAACAATGTGATGCGTATGCCGAGGGTTTAGAAGGAGTCTGTAATGCCCACACAGATCAAGCGTATACCACTTCAATGGAGATTGTTGAAAATTTGAAATCATACAGGGATTTGCTTACTGGATTCCAAATATTATTGACGAGAAGGGAGATGGCAATGACTTCAATGACTTCACAGAACATTGGCAGAAGAATAGCGGGCAATAAGAATAGATTGGTGGAAATCACTGCAAAAGGGGCTGGTCAAAAAGAAATTGATAGAATTACAAATCTCATAAATCAAGACGAGAGGGAACAAGAATATCAAATCGCACGGACAAAATTCATCCAGTGGTGTGTATATAATGAATACAGGTTCCTACACAGTCAAAAATCCTCATTAGTAATTCTGTTAACGTTATTCTTGGAAACACAAATAGAATTTTCCAGCCAATCCCTTTCCGTACTTTCTTTTTAACCTAGACATGGAGTATCATATCCGGCACATTATCTGAAATAACCAATCTCTAGTTTATTCTACTATTTTATCCAGACCAAACATGGACGATACTAATGCTTCCAACTGTTCCATCCCTAGCAATTCTAAATAAATATATATGAACCTGCTGCGAATTTTTCTACATTCTGTGGTCGCTCTATTAATACGTGTCGCATAAAGTATTGAATTATGAATCTAATTTCTGGATGGCGACGTAAATATAGCTCATTCTCCACCCTTAATTTGATCATTGTTAATTCGTGGTTACCTTTTCCTCCTTTAGCTTCTCTACTGTTTCTTTTGGCAGAGCTGACATGACGCGTAAAGTTCAAAGGAAATGGTTCGCAGGAAAGAGAATTAGAGTTTTGCATAATCTACAGCCACAAAAGCTTATTTACTACAAATACCACCATGTTTTAGTATAAATAATGTCTCAAGAGTCTGACGACGAGTTTCTTGATTTGATTAAACTCAAACTACTCAAGAGACAGCAAGATTTTGAAACTAAAAAGGAAAAGAAACTCGCTGATATCTCTGCTAAAATCAATAGTAAGATTGATGAACACAAGAGGAAACACAATGCGATATTTAATGATATGGAAAATCGGTATCAGAGATTATTGACTCTTGTTGAGCAACGCAACCAACTGGTACTTGAATTGATGAACGAGCAAAAGGTGCAGAAATCTAATCTAGGGCTTGAATTCAAAACTAGACCATATCACATCCCTATTAAACTTTGAATAAAATATCTCAATTTTCAATCATGAGAAAACGAAAATCAAAAACAGCTTTAGAAAAAGATACAAAGAGAGAACCAAATAACCCAAGAGGAATACAAACAAAGTATAAAATCCTAGGAATTTCAATTTTGCTGCGGTTGGTTTTCCTCGTGTACGGATATCACCAAGATCAACATCCAATACTAAAATACACCGACATTGATTACTCTGTATTCACAGATGCATCTCACTTTGTATACAACAATGAATCACCATACTTGCGCAAGACATATCGCTATACACCATTGCTAGCTTGGATTTTATTACCAAACGTTCATTTTATTTATTGGGGAAAGATCTTGTTTTGTATTTGTGACTTGATTGTTGGAATGATTCTGTATGATATGAGCGGATTGTGGTCCTTGTTATGGCTGGCTAATCCATTTGTGATTGTCATATCAACCAGAGGCAATGCTGAATCTGTGCTGCTATGTTTGATATTCCTAGTCCTGCATTACTTGAAACAGTAAATGGAATTAATGTAGGAACATTCATCTAGCTGCGTTTTTTTACGGGTTATCAATTCATTTCAAAATCTACCCAATTATTTATTGTATACCACTATACTTTGGATTAGACAATTATATTTCATCATCAAATTTAAGATTGTTTTCAAAGCGACGGATTCTGTTTGGAGTTGAATCGTTGGTTTGGCTGCTTGTTTTTACAGGACTGTGCTATTGGGTTTATGGATATGAATTTCTGTACGAGACGTTACTGTACCATGTAATTAGAAAAGACCATCGGCACAACTTTTCATTGTATTTCTATTACATGTATTTGGATAGTGGTACCTGGTCTGTAATAACGTTTCTTCCGCAGTTTGTATCTGTACTAGGTGATTATAATTAACCCAGCCGTTGGATTATACTTTTGGAACGATTTGTACATGGCATTCTTTTTGCAAACATTTGTTTTTGTCTTGTCAAACAAAGTCATTACTTCACAGTATTTCATGTGGTACTTGTGTTTTATCCCGCTGGTATTACCGAATAACGGGATGAAGAGTTGGTGTGGATTGATATTGCTTGTAGGATGGATAATATCACAAGCGATATGGCTGTTTTTCGCATACCAGTTGGAACATGAGGGCAAAAACACATTCATGGAACTGTTTTATTCATCGATACTGTTTTACTGGTCGCAAATACTAATCTGCTGTGGATTTATAATTGGGCATAAATAAAAAAGCAATATATTTTAATCTTGCTTGCACGGTAGTTTCGATCTGATTGCTAGGAATGCAGCAATGAGAGAAAATAAAGAGCCAAACCGAATACACCAGCCAAATGAATCTTCCTTTATAACTGAGAATATCACCATGTTAAATAGCGTGCTGAATATTTGTGGTATGCACACGTATATGTTGTGAATCCCCATTATTACACCTGCCGATAATGGTTCTTGATCCTCAATTGGAAGGTAATCTTGCTCATTCAAGTATTCTCCTAATAAAGTGAAAGGTATCCAAATAGAAATAGCCCAGCTGATTCCCATTAATCCTACGGCTATTAGTGTAAAATTTCCAGCTAGTGTAGAGAAACAGATTGCAAAGAATAGCAGTAATCCAAAAGCCCACATTACTCTTAGATTTGATTTGATTTGATGTTGAATTGCTGGCAGGATGAATCCCGCAATCAACGATACAATTGAAAACAAGAATAATGCAAACGAGCCTTGCCTTTCATCGCCATTCCCCGCCCACGTCGCACTGTAAAATAAGAACGGAAACCATCCCATCCAACTAAAGAATTGAATATTGCAAATCTGACTGATATTTTCAGGTAGGTTTTTGATATTCTTGTAGATTGCGGTAAACGGATGTTCAGATCTTGGTGCGGTTTCGTGTTGCTGTTCATGGGTAAAATAGCAGGTCAGGCCGACTGTCAGGTTAAACACAATGATTGCAATCCAGCATAATACCTAGTCAGGAAAATAATACTTGTAATTGAGTGCCACCGAGTCCACTTAAATCTAAATACCCAACAAAATAGCCAGCACAGTTACCAATCCCCAGCATAACACCTGCCATCGCATTCCCATTCCTTTGCAGACTACTATCAAGAACATCGACAATTAGATTCCTGCAGCTAGCTTGTACGACATTAATACTAAAATCCAGCAAATAAAACCCTAGCACAGCATACAAAATAATCAAACTCTGCTCATCAATCCCAGTCCATAAAGTGTAATCCGCAATCAGCTTTGAATAGGCTATTAATACAATGCTGGCATTCAGGAAAATTGATCCGAGCACTATAAATGGTCTTGTTAGAGAAATCTACCTCCTTTTGCCGTATTTACTATTGCATTTATCCGAAAGTATTCCTATTAGTGGCTGAACGACCAATCCTGATAATGGTCCGGCTAACCAAACAAGAGCCGAAACCGGTTTCGATAAGCCGAGCGATAGTAGATAATTAGTTCCATGCGCGAACTCCACCGTCCCTGGATTAGCGTGATTTACAAGTGAATTGAATGCCAAGCAATGCTATTGTCGCTAAAGTTAGATGCATAAAATTAGGTTTCAAAATTCTACGCAAAAAAATTGTACAGTCCAAAAATTGACGCCACCAAACTTTTTACAGCACAATTTAATATTTGTGAAACCCCAAGATTTTACTCACCAAAAATGAATCAAGATTTGAAATCGTTTCAGCTGCAACCACCGTCGAATAAATGGTTCTACAAAACAGACACAGAAACCATTTACGCAGATGTATACCCACAGCTACAAAACCAACAAGAAGATCTACTTACAAAAGACACTATTCAAAAAGGATACATTAGCACACCAATGCTCCGCCATGAATCGCAATCAGCTTACGAATTGATAGTTGAAGACCTGTCTAAACGACTAGTGAAATTATCTCAGCTCAGCAGGCCGCTTCTACGATTTCATTTTCCAATTGAAAAGAACCAATTTTCCATTCCTGATAGGAGAATAATGCCGGATATAAAGCGAGAGCAGTGGTTGAATGATTTAAAGTCACAGAAAGATTTAAAATTGATGGATAGAGTTCCACACGGATTCAAGCAAGAAAAACTACTGGAAACTATTGTTGAAAGAGAGATTCCAGTTTATCGCGCAATGTGGTTTATTAAATGCGTTGGCTATGCAGAAAACAAGAGAAACAACATGGAAGATTATTCCAACGACTGGACCAAAATAGTTTTATTCTTCTTTTCAAAATTCAATCCACTAAAGATGAATTATTTTGTGAATTTAGTAAAACGGATGATGGATGAAAATCTACTGGTTCACTTTGAATTCCTTAAACAATTGCTAATCTTGTTCCAGAAAAGAGTAATTATCTTGTTGATGTAGGTTGAGCTATTGCCAATGATTCAGATTCTTGTTCCTTACTACATGAAAAACCGGTTCCTCACCAAACAGCTGGTATTATACTTGATTCACTTGAATGAACTCAAATTACTGGAGTTTATTTTTCAACAAAATAGCGATATCTTTGTCTTGCCTAAAATATACCACAAAACAAGGAAAATGATGGATTTGTCATCTGTTGAAAAGAGAGCAAATTTGTTTATAGTCCACCATGCTGTATTGCCAGATCAAGTATCTCTAGAGTCGATGCTCGCTTCTCTGACGGGGGATATGCAAACTGACGGCATGCAGACTGAAAGCACGATTACGAAAAATAACATGTATGGACTGATAAAACTAATTCAAAAACACAATTGCAAACCAGAATTGTACGCTCTGTTGGATAAGCCAAACGACAACATCTTTTATTTGTTTGGACTTTTGGATGCGTTTGAAATCCTAACACTCAGAGAAATTGTAATTAAATTCATAGCCAGCGGTACTTTGTATGACTATATCGAAATACTGAAACAGATACCCCTATTCAAGAAGAGAAGAATCGATTTTTTGCAGTTTGATGACCATTCAGAATGCAGAGCTTTTGTTTTTACATTTTTGGATACACTTGCTGGCGATTTGGATATTCTGGAAAATATGGAATTGCCAGCAGAGCTGAACCACTACAGCACATGTATGCATTTCCAGACACAGTTAGATTTGAAATATTATGAAATACAGAACGACAGACAATTGCTGTTTATCATCAAATATCTGGAGCAATTCCATAACTACATTGTGCTTTTGGAGATTGTTTTGACTCAACTACAAACTAAACAGTCCCTGTTACTTTTCAAAACACTTTTAAAACACGATTTTGGATTTGGAAAAGACGAAATATTGAAAATCAAGAAAACACACTTTTCAAAAAAGATTATTGCACTTTTAGAAAATAAAAAAATGCAAGAAATGAACATCAAGAACACTAAAAATGTCAATGTCAAAATGATTGATGCTAGAAATTACCAAAAAACTCTGAATTACTTGAAGGACTATCATTCATTGGAAAACATCAAACAAATCTTCAACAAGATTGTTGAACTAGTGAGTGTGGAACAGGATATCAAGCCATATTTGAAACTTGTGCTTGCCTTGAACGAAAACGGATATTTTGAACAGTGTATATACGCGAATGTGTTTCATTCAAAATCACAGCAATTTCAACAATTACTATTGTTTATGGTAATGAATGGAATTGTATCTTTGGTAAAGCTTCTAAAGAACCATGTGGTCCCCCTATTTCAAAATATCAAAGAAGGAAAGCAATATGACTATGATTTATTCCTCAACTGGACTGCTTTTATCGAAACTGTTTTTACTGATGATGATTACTTGTCTATTTTGAACCTCGAAATGAATAATCAAGAGGGATATTCTATTGCCAGCTCAATCATACAAACAATCTACATTGTCAATACCAGAGACCAAAAACAACTTGACGGAACGATAGATAACCTATCGACGGGATGGTTTAAACAAATGGCCCTGAAGAATCCCAAGCTGCTTGTCTACAAGTTTTTGAATTTAGTGAAAACCGATTCACCAACCACACCATTCATTTTTTCATACCTGCTACAGATTTTCAATATTGAAATTGATCAGTTGGACCGGTTGATGGAAAATAACAAGTACTGGCAGGTAATTACTATCCTTGGGTACTTGTCGTTCCAAAAAAAGAACTCTGTGAATGCAGAATGGGATGCAAAGTTTAAGAGCGGGCTACAGAAATGTTTTATTTATCCATTCAACTACGAGCCATTGATTACCCTCACACATTTCAACTATAGCAAATTTGCAATTGAATACCTATCTGATTTATTAAAGAACATTGAAACGCTTGATTCAATAGGAGACAGGTCTGTTTACCATTCACGAATCGTCAATATTGTGGAAACGAGCAAACAATTCATCTTTACTGATTTCAAAACTGAAAATTATAGCGAATTTATTGGGCTGGTGTACAAGACTTTGCTTGGATGGAAATCAGATATATACCAGTAATTATTGCTAACCCAGATTGGAATTTCTTTTACGAATCCTCTGTCCTTTCCATAAGCAAGTCCAGAATATCGAAATGATCAAGAGTTTAATACAGATCCAAACTGAAACACACCTCCAAGACTTGCTGTTTGATTTGATCTGCTGTTTGATTGACGAACTGCCAAAGAATATTGAGTTCAACAAGTGGTTAATCAACCAAGTTGTACCTAAACGCTTGGAAATCCTGTTGCCACTTCAGCCGAAACTCAACTACAAGCCATGGGAAATGATAGAGTACACCGATAGCGATCAGTCGATCGTCAATGATACACCTATTTGTCTGTTACAATTCGGTGCTAGGCGTGTGCGGACTGAAAAGAATAGCTATGAACAATTGTATGAGAATGGATGGAGGAAAAGGAACACTAAAACTGTAGAGTGGAAAGAATTGGATCAGCGTATTCTTGATGAAGGGTTATCTAGAAAGAGGAAGGATGATGAGCCAGATCGACCAACAAAGAAAATAAAAATATAACCATTGCTAGCTAGTTTCACAGTACTTTTTATATCTTTCTTTTGCTCATGTGTCCAAAGCTGGTCTGCCCATCAACTAAATATCAGGATTTACACTCTTAAAATTTGTTAATTTAAAATCTCATGAGCAAAAACGGAATCGGGTATGTCGTCAAAAGCAGAGCGCCAGGACTAGCAAACTACCCGCATGCAAGAAAGGCAGGTGGACTAGTCTTTGTATCCGGAATCTCATCCCGCAACGCAGACAATTCATCGTGGGAGGGTGTAATTGAGCACGCAGATGGCACATTCACTCTGGATATCAAGCAACAAACACATGCGGTGATCAAAAAGTATTTCATTTTAATGTAGTATTGGATTGATTTTGAATGAAGCTGGATGCTCACTGGAAAATATTGTTGATTTGACTGTATTTTTGGTACTAATTGTTAATGCAGGTGGACATGAAGGATTATCAAGAGTTTAACAAGGTTTATAACGAGTACTTTAATCAAGAAACTGGTAAGATTCGTTAATGGCAGGGCCTTCCAGAACAACTGTCGCTGTCAAGCAACTGCCAAATCCAAGGCTATTGATTGAAATAAAAGCAACCGCATTAGCTTAATCCTTTATTTTCAGCGTTTCTTTGCAGGTCTGATCTTTGTGGCCTTGGCTGCAGGCTTCTTGGCTTTCGTTGCAGGTTTCTTGGTCTTTTTAACTTTCTTTTCTCCTGTTTCCTTTCTTACTTTTTCCCTGTACTTGGCAATCGCAGCTTTCTTGGTTTCTTTGATTAGGTTTTGAACATGGTTAATAGCAGCATCATTGGCGTGAGCGTATTGCGCAAATAAAGCTTTATACTCTTGCTTTTCTTTCTCATACTCTTCATTGAGTTTCTAAATTAGCTTCAGTTACCTTGAGTTGATCAGGACTGGCAGATTTATATTCTTGTGCAACTATTTTCATCTTTTCGATTGGCTTTGCGTCTCTGTAGGTTGAACCATACTTTGAGACCAAATCGGATTCATTATTCAATGAATATTTGACAAATCTTGTGAATGCAGTAGCTGGCCTCGTTGGTAATGTTGGGTCTTTTTCCAAAACCGGTCTTTTTCCAACTGCTCTTGATAAACGAGCTCGATGATTCAATAAAAAGTAATCACCGGCAGTTAGCTTGCCTGTAATATCGTTTTTCCCTTTAGTTGCGGCTGCATTCAATTGTTCAACTTCCTTTTCAATTTGCTACAATTAAGATAAAAAGTACAGATTTATCTGCAAGGTCGATCGTTTTCCATTTTTCCGAGATTTCTTTACCGACGTCCTTCACAGATCTACCTTTAGCTACAGTTTCCCATTGCTTCTTGCTGAATAGTGCGTAGGAGGTGATTTTCTTTGGAGCAGCTTCGAGGGGATTTGGGAGATGTTTGAGTTGATAACGGCGGATATAGTCCAAGTCTATTTTGCTTGCAGGTTTTGCAGTGGAGAACCAACGTGTAGTTTGCATTTCAAGGATGTTCGAAATGGATTAAAAAAGTTGTCAATAAAAAATGATTCATTTCGCAAAGCGTTGCTGCTATTGGAACCATAAACGATCCATTCTATGGATTATCAGATACCATCCTCTTGTCGACGCAAGTCAGAGTTCAACGAAACAAAATTTTGAAGAGTTGCAATTGGACGCCACTCTAATTTGGTATATAAACCAGAAACGCGTGAAAATCATTGAGCTTATTCAACGTGACTGCATTGAACTGACTTGCTCTTGTACCCATTCTATTACTAAACAAATGGTTATTTCCATTGCCTTTCAAGGGGCTCTTGCATTGTGAAAACGGACAATGCCAAATGAAACAAACTTGACATGGATGTCAAAAAAACTGACCATGGAAAAAAAGGGAACAATGACTGGCAATTATATAACGAGACAATTTTGGAATTACGTGCAATGCTCTTCGTTTTGCTTTCTGCTGCTGCTGCCCAGTGGTCTGGATTCACCTTCCAATCAACTTCATATTTCAACGCAATTAACCCATACGCGTCACCAGCTTCTGCTCATGGTATTCCAAACCAGTGCGTCAGTCAAGCTTCAATTACCCAAAACCAGTGCGCGACCTATATGAATTACAAGTATACAATTAAAGACTGCCCAGCACAAATTGCTTACTTTGATCAATTCAACAGCTCTACTTTATCGCTACAAATTAGAAATAGTTGCATTCAAGGAATGACTAGTGCAGCAATTGATATTGGGGTTAAATTGGCGCATACTTATGAATGTACCGTGCGATCTCTAAACAACGGACTCCTTCCAATGACTGGATCTGGCTACACTTGGTAAAATATTAAATAAAGTTTTTGATTAACTGCCGTGTAATTGCTAACATCTGGTGCCTAATATTAAATCGACCGGGATATGTATGGTGTATCTCGGTGAAATACGGGCTCGATTGTATGCTTGGCCACGACCGCTTCAACTGCGAGTATTTGAAGCCTTTGGAACAATCACATTTGTGGGTTCATGTATTTCCTGGTCACAATTAAACGTGGCTTTCTGAGCAATCTTTTTTTCATTCAAATGACCAACAAACCTGAAGGAGAAACGCCTAGTGACTCGCAGATATCTCCATATGCCTTGCTGGAACAGTGGAAGGCAAGACAGCTCAGCCAGTCTGAATCGGAAAAGAATGAGAGTCCAAATACTCAAGCTGATAATGAGCAAGTGGATAACCAATATGAAGGAGAAAATAACCAGGTAAACCTTGTTTAATATAAGGATGCAGAATCTGTTGCATTAACAGAAAGCGATCTGGATAGAGTTGGTGAAGTTTATGAACCTGAACAGCCTTATTCTCCTTCTCCACTTCAGAATGATCCTACGGTTGATGATAATAACTCTGCTGCAGAAGAGGATCATAATGCTGTAGAGGAGGATCAAGGAGAAATATTTGAAGAGTATATTCCGCTCGACCAGCCTAAAGCCAACAATGAATCAAGCAAAGGTGCGGATGATTATGAGGAAGAGACTTGCGCTGAAGGATCTGCCCCCCTTAGTTTGCCAAAGTTTTCCATTGACACAAATCCTGATGATCTGTCCCGTAAGAGGAAAGTTGATGGGCCAGACATAACTGCATCTTTAGAAGGCGGCGAAAGGAAACGTTATGTGAAAGATAAAGGACACCAAAATTCTGCCGACCCATCCGATAGGGAAGGCGGGTTATCAATACCCGCATCGCCAGCAAGTCCGACTAAAGTGAATCCTTCTTCTAAAGTAATCGTCTTGCCAGAACTACATCCTACAAACAAAGTTGTACATGCTTCTCCACATACCACTCTTGAGCAAATGCCCGCTGGATCCAAATTATTTGTCGGTAATTTACCGCTAGATTATACAAACAAGGATGAAATCGCCCGAGTATTCTCTCATTACGGAAATATCTACGACATTGCTTTTCAAGTCATGAGCAGAACTACCCACGGATATGTTCAGTTCGATAACCCAAATTCAGTTAAGGAGGCACTCCGAAAAGAGGACAGAAGAGAAATGCCTGGTGGTTATAAGCTAGGTACGTGGTTTTTGACAGACAGATTTGCAAGATGCGGATGAAAGAAACAATCGCAATAGGAGGCCGCCAAAGGCAAATAGTCCTGAGCGAAGGAGGGATTCTAGAGAAAATGCGACGAGAATTAGAGACGGTAAATCCAAAAGAGAAAATAGTCCTCCTAGAAGACGAGACTCTAGTCCTGTAAGAGATAGAAACAATTTCAGCCGGGATAGGGATCGTCGTAACAATTCCCCAGACCTGCCTGATGTTCAGTTAGTTGCTTTCCCCGATGTATCTAGAAATTTTGTGTATCTTGTTGAATCTAAGTGTAAAAGCAATAGCATTTTGTTTAAGGTGAATAACCTGTCTCCTAGGCTGGATCTCAAAGCCTTGATGGAAGAAACCAATACTGATTCTCACTTTGCAACAATATTCCTTGAAAGAGCCAGAGAAAGAACCGATTCTGTAGCTTTGCAGATTCGAAGTCAACTGGGAATAACTGGTACTTGCAAAATAATTTAGAATATGACAATATTGGCATCAATGATGCTTTTAAGGTTATCGCCAGGGAAAAAGACGCACGAAAGGGAAAGGGTAGTTCTATCTCTGCACCTCAAATGGACCCGAGTGTGCTGTTCTCCATGATGAACCCTGCTGCAAATCCAAACATGCCATTCCCTCCTCAAAATCTAATGAACCCACTGCTACAACAGGCAATGCCGCAACTACAAAATATGCCGCAGTTGTCTCAGAACCCGAATGCTCAACTTCCTGGCCAATTCCCTCCAAATTTTAATCAATTCAACCCTGCATTTAGACCTCAATTTAATCAGCCAAACCAGTCGTTTAATAACCCAGCTTCGTTTATGAATAATCCAAATTTACAGGCCTTATTGAATCAGTATAACAATCCAAGTATGAGATCTGGCCAAAGTTAATAAATGAGACTAATGAGAACTAATTTTTGCAAATTTACATGAATCAGGATCTCCAAGCTTTCCTTTATGTCGATTACCAGGATGCTAATCAAGCAATATATATAGAAAAGGCAGTGCTGGAAGTAGTCAATAAAAAAGCGCATTTAACAATCCTCCTTGAATATCAGCCAAAGACGTTTGCTCACACTCAATTCGTATTACATGAAGTGTACGCATTAGCAAGTAAAATATGTTGGGATCATAACAATCCCCTATTACCTGTAGACGTATTGATCCGGGGAGTTATTGGCGAATTACCAGTGCCGGATTTAGAGTTTGTCGGCACGAAACAGCTCTACCAGACAACTTCAAAACGACTAGATATCAGCACTGGAGGTTTAAAATACTATAAAGACTACCAAATCAAGGCAGATGCTGATGTTGAATTGCCCTATTACAAGAATGTAGCATTGGGAGGGACATTTGATCGATTGCATGCCGGACACAAGCTCCTTCTTTCAATGGCGATATTGATTTGCAAAGAACGGTTGATATGTGGTATTACAGGTACACTTTTGACTGACGAGATTTCAAACCGGAAGCGCTTCAGAAAAAGAAATACTCTCAATACATTCAGCCACTTGCTGATAGAATAAATTTGGTTGAATCGTTCTTGGCTAGATTCAAACCTGGTGTGAAATTGCAAGTGGTTGCCATTCAAGATGATTATGGACCGACTAGGACTGATTCCAATATTCAAGCGATTGTCGGAAGCATGGAGACTAAAAAAGGATGTGAAATGGGTATATGGCTTGTTAATCTAGTTAATATTAAGCGCAAAGATGTTGGGTTTAATGAATTGGACATTTACCTCGTGGATTGTCTTGGCGGCGATGATAAGCTTTCCTCATCCGCGATTAGAACGTTTATGTATAACCAGGAGCATTTGGCGAAATAGATTCAAGTGTAATATTTTCAAGTTTCAAATGTACTCGTTATTGTGCTTGTCACCAATTTCCGACCCTGCTGGTGAGAAATTAACTAGCTGGTATTTGGCGAGTAATTATTGGATTCATTGCTCCTTGGTTAGCAATTGTTCATTCACATGCGGCGAAACCTAAAAAAAATTACCTCCAAAACCAAGCTGCCAATGTGGAAGAGATTGGGAATTCAGTCCCCGCTGAAATTGTTCAAACCAAATCAATTTAGACCAGTATCAAATAGATATATTTCAATTGCCAAAGGGCTGACTGTCTTTGAATCCAAATGGAACAAAGTATTTAGTCCAATTAGATATTCAACTACTACAGACTTGAAAAAGCCTGAAGGTTTTAAACCAGAACAAAAAGAATTCCCGGAAGACACCGAGCCATCCAAGCGAATTGTCGCTTACTGGTACCTCGCTTCTGCGTTTCTGGTATTTGGAATTGTCATTCTTGGAGGAGTGACTCGTCTCACAGAAAGCGGACTATCAATTGTCGAATGGAATTTAATTAAAGGAATGAAGCCTCCAATCAACGAACAGGAATGGATAGAGGAATTTGAAAAGTACAAACAATTTCCTGAATACAAATTACTCAATCACAATATTACCATAGATGAATTCAAGACTATTTTCTACTTTGAATGGGCACACAGAATGTGGGGGAGAGCGTAAGCGTATTCTAACCTAGAATTGGTTTGTTTTTTATTATCCCTGGATTGTACTTTGCTTCTAGAGGCTATATGACCAGGAAAATTAGAAATCGATCGCTTTTGGTCGCTGCAATGATTGGTTCACAAGGTGTACTTGGATGGTTCATGGTAATGGTTTTCTGACTCGAGGTAAAATCGGGATTGGGAGACGATATTATTGAAAATAAGCAAGTCCCAAGGGTAAATCACTTTTGGCTCTCTGCACATTTGGCGTCTGCCTTTGCTATTTATATGACCATGCTCTCTACTGGATTCGAAATTTTGAAGCAAAATGAATTTAAGAATATGTCGCCATTCTTGAAAGAAGTGAGGCATACAAAGTTAAAGTGGTTCTCTATAGTTGTCACTGGATTTGTTTTTGCAACTGCAGTTTCTGGAGCGTGGGTTGCAGGGTTGGACGCAGGATTGATCTACAATGAATTTCCATACATGGGGGAAGGGTTTGTTCCTTCAGATATGTGGGCATACTCTACAAGAACATGGCAAAATCCAGCACCGATGGAATGGTAGCCATTGCTAATTATAGGTGGGAAAATTTGATTAAAAACCCTTCAGCCGTACAATTTAATCACAGAGTTCTGGCTGTCACGACTGCCTCGCTAGTTACCACCTTGTTCCTGGCTTCAAAGACAATTAGAACAAGTAGACATACACGGATTGCAAGCAACCTGTTGATGACTGTTTGTGCTATTCAAGTTGGGTTGGGTATCTCTACATTAATTTACCTTGTCCCGATTCCTTTGGCTGCAGCTCATCAAGGTGGTTCGTTGACTTTATTAACCGTTGCGATGTGGTTAATTCACACTCTTCGTATAATAAGATAACCGTGATCCAAATATAATTTTAAAAGCTTCTTGTTCGTAGTTGAGTCCGTTTCTAGTTGAATTCCAACCTGAAACTCCATCTCCAGCTACACGCGTAATAAGTTAATCTTTTAGGCACTTCAAATACCCATATCGATATTATTGGAATTTATTGATTGCCTTCTGTAGTAGGAGAATCAAGATCAACTCGGAGGAACACGCTAACGAGATGACGTTTAACATACAATAGCCATGACGGCATCTTATTAAACTTCCGATATCTACTCTTCAACTTTAATTCTCCAACGTCTAGTTATGAAATCCGAGCAAACAGTATTGCCACACTCCAAAGAAACACCAAGTCTCGAACAAATCCTTTCATGTACCACTCTAGTTCCAGACGAAACAGAAATATCCTCTGAATCGATACTGAAATCATCTGCTTCTATACCAACCTCAATCGACTTGCAAACTGATTTAAGCAGCTCTGTAGACACTCTCAAGAGGAAATTTGGTGATATGGACTCTACCACCCCCCTCGACAATTCGTTCCAATACAGTAAAAGCAGAGCTGGCGGGGAATATAGACAAGGTATATCACGCTATGCTCCGTATGGCACTAGATTTGCAGCAAATATGCGCGACGGTCAACTGAAGACAAGCCATATTGCAGGAGATTTAGCCAATCGAGCCCGCCAAAAGAACGGTCGTGGCTGCAGAGTCGATCTTGTATTGGTAACTCATGAAGGCGAGCTGTTTCAACTCGAAGCCGCGCTATCCTTTTACGAAAGTCAAATCAAACGAAATTTGCCAAAGCCCGGGCCTTCTGAAGTTCTAAACCATTTGAAAGAAATGAAATGCGACTTTGACTATCGTAAAGGAGATGGTGTGTTCTTGTTGCAAAGAAATGCTAGCAATTTCTTTAAACGCATGATGGAACACGCAAGGAGAATTAACCATCCCATTGTATCTGAATTTGTAAATTGTGTACCTCCAAAGCCAGTTATAGAACCTGAAGTTAACCAAGCAGCTTCTATCCTCGGATCGTTGAGAAAGAAAGTCAAAAGGAAGGCAGAACCAGTCGAAACTATCGAAAAGGAATATGAGGAAATCGACGAAGCGGAATTATGGGAAACGATAGAACAAGATTTAGAAAATGACGAAAAGATGGAAATTGAACTGCAAGAACAACGGGAAAAAGAACTGGTGCAAGAAGAATTGGAAGCCCAACGGGAAGTTGACTGGTCGCGTCCTAAATGGCAAAAAGGCTCATTCTACACCGAATTACTCAAAAATATGGTTGTTTCACGAAAACAAGAAGTAGAATATTTCAGTAAAGCAGCCGAAACATTTGACTGGTCAAGTGTTGTCGAACCCGAACCTAGCCCAGAGCCAGAGCCAGAACAAGCGCACTATAGTAATGACGATTCCATGGATATTGATGTGGACGATTCGCAGGATGAACAAATATATCCTAGAAAGAAGCCACAACACAAAGTATTGAAAAAGCACATTGTAAAGAAAGATCCTCCAGTCAACAACAGCACCGTTATTGAAAATCCTCAACCAGTTTTGAGGAAAGGACGAGAGGGATTGACACAGGGATTAAGAATTAAAGGACTGTCCAGACACTCGCCTTACGGAACCAGATTCTGTGCACAAATGCTAGGGGGCGAGATGAAAGAGTCGTTCCTAGCAGGAGATTTAGCAGATAGAGTAAGGTCCCCAGATGGAAAGTCTCAGGGAGAATTGATACTCGTCTTACATCCTGGTGAGATTCAACAGCTAGAAGTAGCCTGGGAGTTTGTAAAGTCCCAAGAACCATATGTTTTAGGTGCAGGAGCCGTATTAGATCATTTACGATCAATCGGATTAGATATCAATCACAGAAAAAGCGGTAGCAAGTTGCTGCAAAAAAACGCTGGCAACTTTTTCAAGCGGGTGCAGGAATTTGGCAAGAGGAGACAGTTGGATAGCAGCTATTTGACCATGTAAAAATATACTTGAATATAAGTTTTTCAAGATTGAATAAAAAGATAAATGAAAATTGCTATTATTGACTTGTAGGTTTATATAAATGTATATAAACCGACACCTCATTGTTCAAAAGTGAATCCGAATCCAACGCGGCCAGCACCACCTTTAGCATAGTCGATTTCGCCGTTCAACTGCATGTTAAATAATAAATACTTGGAATGAAAGACCCGGTGCAATTTTTTCTTCGATAACAGTTGCGACCTTACCAGTTGTCTCGACAGCCGCACGAATAGTAGCGTAAACAGTGTCCAATTTGAAACCAATGGATGCAAAAGCTAAGGTTAATAATAAAAATACCTTCTCTGCGACCAGGCTCGTCCTTTGAAAATGAAGTCAAAAGACATTGGATTTCAGTACCAACTTCTAAACGCTGGTTCAATTTTCTCCAGTAGGAGGAATGTAACATGCCAGCAGCCGGAACATAGGTAGCTGTAAATATTTCAGTGGAATCTTTAGGGTTGACTGGTTGATAAGGGGACTCGGTTGATCCAGCTGGAATAGTAGAAGGCAATGGCAAAGAGTGTGGATGTGGAGCATATCTGAATGCAAATGAAGTAGCAGGCTCAATAGTATCTGGGTATGGTCTTTGTAAAGTCCATTCTACACCAAGCGCAATTGATTTGGTAATAGATTGCAAATAAGAAGCAGAGAAAATACCAGTTACTGATGGCTGTCCTGGAGCCCATGAAGGAGGAACATCGGCTGGGTTAGCATTTACTGCTTTCAATGAAATAGAATAGTCTTTTCCGGTAATTTCGTGTTCTAAAACCACTGCCGATTGGGGTGAGCTGGTGGCTAATTGTGCTTGTAGTTTAGAAATAGATGCGAATTTTTGTTCTTGCTCCTCGGTTTGTTCAATCCAGTTGTATTGACCACGAGCTCTTAAATTACCTTGACCGTCAACCATACCATGTAATGCGAGTTGATTAGTTCCAAACATTGCTCCGAAATTGTAGGAAGCAGGTTTTTGTGGATTTGGTCCCCATTCTAATGAATGAGTAGTTTGAAAGTTTTGGTTATGCATAGAAGTTAAATCGAATTTGGCACCATCAATCATGTAGTTTACAGGAAAGATTCCTAGAATTAATACATCCTAACCGGTAGCTTCTCTGTGTAATCCTTCGTAGGTTCCTGGCGATTGCAAATCTGCTCTAGCTGCATGTAATTTATCCAAGATTTCTTGTAACAAAGACATTTCGGTGGGAAAAAAAAATCGAGCTGAAAAGTGGATCATCTTGTTTGAAGAAATGTGAAGAGGGAAATTAAGGTGATAATCATGGAATATTCTATAGTGTAGTCATAGCCATTTACTCTATAGTGTAGCCATACTCGTTTTGCGCACCATGTATTATCTTTTATTATCCCAAATGTACCACCAAATAATCCCTACTTACACACAAAGTTGCTTTCTCTTTTAACTGAATTCATGAGGTTTGGATACATTGGAGAGTTTTAAATTGACATGCCGCAATTGCCAAAATCTTTTCAAAATAAAATGGCTAGAAATTCCTCATATTCGCTACTGTACCTCTTATTCTCCCCACTCATATGGATTATCTCAAAAATATATTCTATCCTCCCAACTGCAGATATACTGCCGATAGTGGAAGCATTTGAATACATGTTCAACAATCTTCAAGTATTCTTATTTTCATTGATTGGATATGATCTAAAATTCATTTCCTATGATCAAGGATCAGTTCTTATTACTGGCGCATCGACCGCCATAGGGTAAGGAGCTTTAACATTAGTGGTTCAGTAGCAATCCAACTAGCTGAACGAGGCTACACTGTGTTTGCCGGAGTAAATGCTCTACCGGACGCACATAGATTAAAAACCTTTATTTCTTCTAAAAATCACCCACGACTAATCCCTCTGTTGCTGGACGTTACTAATCAAAACCATATTCAAAATGCAGTCCAAACAGTGCTGCACAATTTCTCGCAAGCACCAGAAAGAGAAAGACAGCTTGTTGGGATTGTTAATTGTGTCGGTATGCCTTTTGACGGCCCTATTGAAACTATATCCGCACAGGACTGGACTCAGGTTTTACAAGTGAATACAGTGGGTCCATTTGCAGTTATCAGTGCATTCATGGACATGTTGCGTGAAAGTCGGGGCAGAGTAATCAACCTTTCATCAGCCAATACAATGATTGCCAGTCCTATTCACGGCGTTTACTCTGCATCAAAGCAAGCACTTGAAAACGCAACTCATACACTACGAAACGAAGTATTTAGATTTGGGGTTTCAGTGTCTCTCGTTATTTATGGAGCTATTGACACCACAAGCAACTTTTCACGTCCAATTGTCGAAACAAAGAGAAATTCCACCAATTTTACTCCGAAACAAGAGACTTTGTACAAACCTTTAGTCAAGAGTGTATCTATAATAGACAGGGAAACAAAAGAACACACTGTTGGGACAGATGTCACTACAAGAGCCATCTTGCATGCTCTTACCAGCGAAGCCCCAAAATCACGATACTTAGTTGGGATTGATTCTAAACTCACCAGACTATTTGGCTGGGTATGTTCTGATAGGGTCTTGGATCTTGGGTACCAAGTTCTAGTAAACCAAGCTGCGCAATAAATCTTTTATTTAAATAATATACTTTTGTATCTGTATGAAATTACCATCCAATTCAGAGCAATTCAGCCCAACTGCCGCTCTATCAGCGTCAATCTGCCTTTCAAATTCAACCATCCCAGTCCCAGTTCGTTTTTTCTGCACTGGAAAGCGTACAATCATACCTTTGACATTCCCATATGCTTCTGCCAGCAACATTAATTTATCCTGATTCATCCCGCGACTCCTAACGTATACTTTTGTACGATGGTCCCGTCCAACCAACTTCCAATCATAAACAGTTGTTTTTGGCGTACTACAGTTTATAGGGTGTTTGTTCAGAGTATGGTTTGGAAGTGATTCAATTGCTTTTTGCGCTTCTTCAGCCGTAGTGTAATCTATTATTGCATATGGCAATGATTTTTGGAAATTATTAAATGGCTTGACTTTAACGGATTTCAAGTCTCCGTAATTGTAGAATGCGCCGTGCAGAGATTCTTGTGTAGTTAGCGGGCTTAGGTTTGAAATCAAAAGTTTTGTCGTATAACTGCGGAATTTGCTGAAATATATTTTCTGCAGTTTAAACATTTGATCAAGCTGAAAAATTTCGGAAACTATCAATGGACAACATATTTTTATTAAGAATCAGACATCATTAAAGAAATCATCAAAATCTAATTCAGGGCTTTTCGTTTCTTCAACCTTGCGTTTTTGAGTTTTATGATCTAGAGTGACATCAGTGGGTTTGTTTGTGCTTTCCATCAATTGCAAAAGTGCTTGGTGATCTGCTGGCGACCCTTGCAGCTGTTTGGAGGAGAGATTCAAGTTTTCCAAGTTCCAATTGTGCAAATCATCGGTTGGATCTATTCCAACTAATGGAGCAAGACCATAGATTTGATCTTGGAGTAAATCAATGTCTTCGGCAACATTTTGTGTATTAAAGTTTGGATCGTAGTTGAAATTCGGTCCTGGTTTTGGCATGCCGAATTGGTCTACTGGTGTATTGACTGGAAGATTGACTGGAAGATTATTAGATGAAATGATATTGGATACATGATTAGCAAACTGGTTGCTGGTATCAATTTTGGCTGGCGGAATGCTGCTGATTAAAGGTAGTGAGGATTGGTTTGGAATCTGCATCAAATTCGAAATGAGCTTGACTTGATCTTGGGAATTACTCGCAGGATCATGATTTAAAACTTCAGATATTAGTCCCAGCTTACCATCCAAATCACTTGTGTCTTCTAAAATCAATTTTCTCTTTTTAGTATCTGCATTTTCCAATTTCTTTCCAGAGAACACCTGTGCCAAGAATTCCAATATCTTGTCAATTGTGTCTTTTTGTTTGGCATATTGCTGCTGTAGCTGAAGCGACTGGGTCCACATTGCTTGGTTTTCTCTTTGAATTTTTTGTAATTGATTAGAGATATTGAGTTGCTGTCTCTTGATTTGAGACATTTCTACAACCAGGCTGCTTATATCAACTTTTTCATCCTTTGGTTCTTCATGGACATGTTTTCTTCTCATCACCATTTCAAGTAAATCCGGGCGATCCTTCTTGAAGTTTTCATTGGAGAATTCCCATATTTCCGACTGACTTCCTGATAGCAACGACCCCTGTTGGACGTTTGGTATTTTATGGAATCCATACATGTTCAACTGTCTAATGAATGAAGTGAAATTGTTGTGTTTAAAGAATCTCGGTAAAACTTCTCTCGAAAAGTCGTCTTGATTAGGCACTACAAAGGATTCACTACTTGGAGACCAACGTATGTATTTGTCCGTTTCAGGATCATTAACCATGCTATTGTGAGAAAGAATTACTTGAATAGCTTGTTCAAAAAAGCGGGGATGGGCCTGGAAGGCTTCTTTTTAGTCTGCTGTTGCAAAAGTTGCTGGAGAATCATCTGCTGTAAATTCTGGTCTGCCTCTGCTTTCATTTTCCTTGTTTTTTTTTGTTTTGGGAAACTTTGTCATTGCAAGTTTGCCAGGATAATTTCTACAATTGAATTCATAGCTTTACGCCAAAGGAAAGCTGTCGCCAAGATAGCAACTCAATTGATCCAACTGCAGCTGGATTGAATTTCAGACAGATCTGCTGCAAATATCGTGCCTGCGAATGAGTAATCATTACACTGATCCTATCAAAAGTCTAATCTGAAAGATGTAGCTGCGGTTTATTATGGACCACATTAATTTTTTTGTTTTGCAGCCAAAATGAACAATTTATCGGCAGCAGTAAAACAGCTTGTAAAGGGATATCCATCAGTGCGAACATTACCTATTCACTGGGGTGAAATCGATGTATTGCCAATTAATAGTAGAAAACCGGAAGTATTTCCAGTGTGGTATTGATTCGATACTTTGAAACTGGCAGAATATCTTTTTTTGAGCAGATAATGAAACCGCATATGAATGCAGATGATTATGTTGGGTTTCTGGATGGAAAGGGCAAAGGACCGATTGTGAAAACCATTACGATGAATTATCGCAACTTGGCAAATTATCCCGACCATATAGTACTCGCTACCAAGGTGGATAATATTGGAAAAGATCGATTTGTGCAGCATTGCAGAATGGTGTCGCTAGAGAAGGAACTTGTAATAGCCGATGCAGAGAGTATCATTGTGAGTTATGATCACGGCAAGAAACAAAAGATTAATATACCGCAAGAATGGATAGAAGCATTTAATAAAGGCAGCGCCAGTGGTTAAAGTAGGATTTGCGAGTTTCATCTTGCATTCCGCACGTTAATTAATGTTAATGGCTTCCAGGTAGCTACGGGGATGAGTGCCCGTCAGAGGAAGGACTTTGACGCGTTGGTCTTTTTTTCTTTTTTTTTGAGGTAGGATTTTAATGGCCAAGAAGCAAAAGGTTGAAGAAAAGGATAAAATTGCTCTAGTTGAGGAAGAAATCGACGAAGAAGCTGAACTCAACGAAGCACTGCAAAACATTAACGATGACGAAGAGGATGATGAAGATCAAGACGACGAACATCCAGAAATCAAAGCAGAGGATTTGAAAGCAGTCAAGAAAAGCAAAAAAGTCAATCCAACTGACCTCCCTGGTGTAGTTTACCTTGGTAGAATTCCCCACGGGTTTTACGAACAAGAAATGAAATCGTACTTTTCGCAATTTGGAAGTGTTACCAGACTACGATTATCTAGGAGCAAGAAAGTACAATATGCTAATATAGACCGGCAGATCAAAGCACTATGCATTTATTGAATTTGAAAACGCAGAAGTTGCACAGATTGTTGCAGATACAATGAACAACTACTTACTCTCCAATCACCTCTTGAAATGTAATACTTACTAACAACAGGCCAGGTAGTACCAAATGACAAAGTCCATCCTGAATTATTCAAAGGGGCTGATCGTCCATTCAAAGCGCTCCCAAGAAATAAGATTGAAAGACAAAAGCACAACAAGGTATTTATAGATTTATTCAGCCAAAAACTCCTGAAGAACATCAAGTCAATTTGAAGCGCACTCTGGAAAGAAATGCCAAGAAATCAGAAAAGCTCAAAGAATTAGATTATGAGTTTGATTTCCCAACAGAATCGAGTCCAAAGAAGAAGGTGAAGAAAGATCACCCTGCAGAAACTGATTCAAATACCAAGAAAGAAAAGACTCCAACAACAAAAAAAGGTGCCGAAAAGACTGAACCTGTGAGAGCTAGTGCAAGAGGAAAGGCGAAAGAGGCTCCAGCGGAAGAGCCAAAAGGAACAAAGACCAAAGGAAAGTCTGCCAAGAAAGAAACTGAAAAGCCTGTTTCTAAAAAGGCTGAAGAAAAGCCAGAACCAGAAGCCAAGGAAACTGCAAAGGAAACTGCAAAGGAAACTGCAAAACCAACAAAGGGAAAGAAAGGCAAGGACTCGAAAGAAGAACCAGTCAAAGATGACGCAAAACCTGTTAAAGGGAAAAAAGAAGCAGCTAGTAAAGAAACTCCAAAGGAAGAGGCAAAATCCAAGGGTGCAACTAAGCCAGTCACTCCAAAAAAGGATGAAACTGCAGGAAAAAAGGAAGATAAGCCAAAAAAAGCTGCAACCCCTAAAACAGAAGACGCTAAAGCCAAAAAACCGGTTGCAGCTCAAGAACCAAAGAAAGCAACAAAAAGAAGTGCATCTGAAGTCGAATCTTTGGAAGAACCAGCACCAAAAAAGGCTTCACCAACTAAAAAGCAAGCTGAAAAGAAGGAAAAGACTGCTCCGGTTGAAACAGGGCGATCCAGTAGATCCAAACCTAACCTTGAAACTGTCAAAGCTACCAAACCGGCTAAAACAGTGTCCAAGGGAAAGCCTAAAAAGAAGTAGTTCTAAATAAATGAAGGTCTAATCATGAATGATGCTCTGCAGATATTATACTTTTGAACCTTAATTGCAACCCCACTAATTGGTTGATTGTCCAAGGTTACTTTTGCAATGTTTAAATTTGCTTTATTGACGCATGTCCATAAATAACTCGAGTTTATCAATTACATCTTCGTCAATCTCCATGCGACCAATGTCCTGATAGAAATTTCCTACAATTTGGTAAATACTATTTTCTAATAGTCTTATTGCACAGCTGCTTTCGTAGATTACACACCAGCCAGTCTTTTTTCTTTTGAACAGTTTTGGAGGCAGGAAATCTAAATCGATATCGTTTGTAACTGGTTTGGCGGATTTCTTTTTAGAGTGGATGAATTTTTCAGTTAGTGTGTGTAGGTTTAAGAGTGATTTAAGGATTTTTGGTATAGACTGGTGTACTTGTGCGTACTTGTCTTGTTCTACGCTATTACATAGTTTAATTAGCGCTGAATTAATAAAAGGCACCTTGTGTTGACCAGGTGAGAAGTTGTAGATCTTTAAACACCAATTTGGTTTCCCTTTCGATGGTATCTGCTGTGATATGTTTTCCTAATGGTAGCATATTTACAATATCGGAAATTGCATCCAAAAACTCTGGTGATTTTTGTTGTTTTTTAATGGTATTCGTTTGCACTTGCTCAGTCTGTTTTTCAGGAAGGAATACGGATGGAACTGTTGGACCTTCAGCTGGTGCTTATTTAACAAATGAATACCTGCTAATTGCACTGGCAATTGATCAAATTCTGGCTCTTGTTCTACAAGATACTTCATTGCACCTTGCACAAACGTATCTTTCTTTTTGAAAATACCACGTTGTTCAGTCAATTCCTTCTTTTCAATAATTTTAGGAGCTGGTTTTGTAGGTTTCTTTTCCTATCATTAAATTAATGTACCTGAAGATCCTCTTCAATGTTCAGAGACAGCTCATCAATAATAGACAGACACCTGTTGACAACTTTTCGCCAGTTGGTTTCGCTTGAATTTATATCGTTGAAAATCACATCACGGTACACTTTGTTGTTGAAGCATTTGTAGTAAAAGTTCAGGAACCCAACATATCTTTCATAGCCCTTTAATTTCATCTTTTCCAAATCATTGTTGATATTAAGAGAAATGGAATCTGTTGGTAATGTGAGGTACATGGAAATCAGTTCGTGGTAAATCTGCCAAATGCATACCCTACTAACTCCAGATAAAAACAAGCGGTAGATTTTGGATAAACTGAATTCATACCCAGCCCTAGAATTAATCCAATACTTGCAGGTAAAAAAATACGTTGAGGAATGTAAAACACAGAGTGTAAATCGTGCTGAATTTCAATCCTGTTTCAACCGCAAACAAAGAAATACTCTTTGTCTTGAAATATAGTCGTCCGCATAAAGCAGGAAATTGTAGCACATCCTTTTTCAATCTATATATTCCATAGCTCAATCCTAATCCAAGATGGAAAATCAGCGAGTACAAATCAAAGTCAGGGAATACCAGATGCAGCAAGTACCAATGGTTCATTCGGTAAAAGGAAAATAATCTGTTTTTACCGATTGTTGAATACACTTGTTTATGATTGTATCTATAAGTGAGAACGAGTAAGCAAAATATCGCATCTGGGTTAATAAAGAGTACTCTTGATTCCACCTATAATTACGTTAAATGTTACCGGTAAGAGCATAGTCGGCGAACCCAGCAACTGCTATCCCAAAGATTGCCGATTGAATCATTAATTTTTTTTATGGAGAAATGAGATTGGGATTACACTCATTCTGCGACCGGATTCATACCACTACAAATTACCCGGCGCCAGCTTATTTAGATTCTATTTGATCTGTCAGATTCAAATCTACACCAGCGGAATAAGCTTTATAAGCAAAATATACAAGTTTATTAAGGAATCCGGACCGATCGCAGTATTTTATATTCCAAAGACTCTTCCTTGGTCATTTCCCCAATAATCTGTAAGCAAGAATACTGCTTCCTGTTTAACTTGTCGAATGTTTCCCTTGACCATCCATTTCTACCCGGATCAAAATAATACACATATTTATCATCAATCCCTACTACGGTTTTACTGTGGCCTTGATACTGAAGATACAGCGGATATTGTTTGGTAGTAAAATGCTTCTGCAGGAATTCAACTAGTAACACATTGTCTTGTTTATGAAAATCATAAATGACATTCTTGATACAGTAATAATTTAGTATTGTTGATACTTCAGTTGTTCCAATCCATTTTCTAGAATCAATTACTTGATAATTGAAATCCTGTGCTCCTTGTTCGTCAAATCCCGCTTTCCATGCTTCATGTAGACTATACTGTATTTGTCTGGTGTTTTTAGGTAGCTTGGGAAATTCGCTGGTTATTGTAAGAAAGTTTTGATAGCCGCAAGACCAGTTATTTGGTGATTTGTGGAATAAGCAAGGCCGAGATATCAATTTTAAGTTCTTGCTCAGCGAAACAAACTGTGAATACTGGCACTGATGATCGTCCTCCTCTGTAATGATTTTGCAATACTCGCATTCCTTCATTTTGAAAATCCTTTTTTTCTAATCAAATCCAAATCCAAATGTTGAAGAGATTCATTACAAAACATTTTGGAGGAAGTAATTAATACTTAACAGCAGTCCCAACAAAAATCTCTGATTTGGAATGGCTAATCAGAGTCAATCCAGAATCAACAAACTCTACTCCACAAGCATTCGAATACCGTAAAGTATCTCCTGGAAATCAACCAGACTATCAAGCCCCAAAAACAGAAAAACTGTTCAAGAATAGATATTACGAAAAGGATACTAGAAGACAATATCCGCAGACCGTTGTATTTAGCCCTAATGATGTCAAATTGATTGGAACTGGGTAATCATTGTTTTATTATAGTGATAAATTCGAGCCGCCAGTGATTAACAACAGGTACAAGTACAAAGCATCTGCACCACATTTAGATCCTACTGGGTCTGCTGCTAACCCAGAATTTTCTATTCGCGCAGTTGAATAAAACAAATGCAAAGTCTTTTTCTATATTTATTTTTAAATTACAATTAATACGGTTGGTGGAAACCTCTTCCTCTTCCTCTAGGGAAACCTCTACCTCTTCCCCTAGGGAACCCTCTGGCTCTTCCTCTGCCTCTGCCCCGCATAAAATATGGGACGTTGGTTCTCTTTGGTGTGACTGTAATAACCCTTCCTTTAAACATACTTTCATTCAAAGCGATAGAATTCTTTACAGATTGTACATCAGCAAACTCGACATACCCAAACCTATATTACCATCATTTACCCTTTTGGATGCCCAGTATACTTGTCACAGAGTATAGTTACTCTGTTTATTGTGCCGCAGGATTGAAAGTGGGCTTGGATTTCTTCTGGAGTTGAGGAATAGTCAACCTGGGTTAGCAAAGAGTACATTGCCGATATGGACGGATCTGGAGTCAATTTCATGGCGTGCTTGGTCGTCTTGTTGTTGCTGCTCTGTTTGAGCTTGCAGTTCTTTGATTTTCTGTGCTTCTTGCTCTGATTCCTGGTGTCTCTTTGTTATATCTGGCTATTCGTTAATTCAATTGTACTGTTTCCATTTTGAAATTGAAAAAAATAAAGGTCGTGAATTGGATCTGATTTTTGTCACTGCTTAAATCTAATTGCCCTATTACGGCGTAATTAATCTGGCATTCATAACTGACAAAGGGATTTACGATGGTTTAGCCCAGTTTGTGTCGCAGATGGAACGATGGCTGCTAATCAACGAAACTCGAATATAACCCGGGTTTAAGCAACTGTGATGCGGATAATATTCAATTGAGGATCATACTTGTAACCTGCACGGCTAAAATCCAACCCGTAGAGAGACTTATGGCTCGACTTGGCACGGCAATTGCGCTACGGATGTCAGATTCCAATCTCCTCCTAATTTCAAGCATTTTATCCAGGCTGGTCAAGTAAAGCTAAAGGTGGCTGCCAATTTTCTCAACCTCATTCTGGAATGAATCAAGAAAGTACAGTGAAAATTAACCTAGATTTCACTCCAATAGAACTAGCGCAGTATGCGAAATGGTTCAAACAATTGGATACAGAAAATTTAGGAATAATTACCCCTCAAAAAATAGTTTCATTGCTCACAAAATCAGGGCTGGAACAGTCAAAGCTTTCACTTATTTGGGAATTAGTAGATGAAGACAAGAAAGGATTCTTGAAGCAAGCGGATTTCAACAAAGCAATGAAATATGTCAGTTTGGGACAAATTGGTGGGAAAATCGCCGCATCTAGTCTATCACTACCAACGCCATTGCCTATATTCAAGGGATTTAACGATGAAGAAAAGGAGTTTACCATAACCTCAGAAGAAAGACAGAGATTTACAGTCTTTTTCGAACAAGCCAAGTATTTTTTACTAATCCAGTCCTGCTGACGGCCATTTAAATGCAGCTCAAGTCAAAGATATCTTTATGAAATCAAATTTGTCACCAGAAGTATTGGGAGCAGTCTGGATATTGATTGATAAGGATGGCAAGTTCAACGTGAACCAGTTTATTGCTGGAATGGTTATTTTGGCACGAATTAAACTGGGAACTCTTCCTGGGGTTCCTGCTACACTTCCTCCTGGAATGCTATTACCTGCTACAAACGGCGTTGCAGGAGGCAAGACCCCTGTCAGATCAAACACTGTTGATTCTGCCCATCTACCGTTTACTGCATTGCCATTGCCAACTTCAACTAATTTCCAAGCAGGCATTACCGATATTGAGAAAACACAATATGCTAGCTTCTTTGATACCTTGGATAAGGAAAAGAAGGGACTGCTGAATGGTAGATTTAATTAATTTAGGTGGTGAATGCTCTCCATTCTTTTTAAAGTCTAAATTGCCACCTAATGATTTGGCGCAAATTTGGGAGTTGGTTGATACTAACAAGACAGGGTCTATCAATAGGGATGGATTCGTTTCTGCAATGCACCTAATCAAGAAAAGGATGACAGGCGCTCCACTTCCTGCTGCTGCACCAAAGGCTAGCACACCAGTTCAAGACTTGTTGTCTCTTTCAGATACTGTTGTACCAAATACTCCAACAATATCAAGTATTGGTACCCCGGCAATGCTTCCAGCTAGTTTACCATTTAATCCATTATCTCCAAGTACCCCAAAGAATGCACCATTGACTGAAAAGAAATTCAATCCATTGGCTGATTTAGGAGGACTCTCATCAGCTATTCCATCTTTGGGGACCTTTGGATCATCTTTCAATGCACCAACAAATAGCTTGGAACTAAAGGAAATCGCATTAAGAGAACAAACACTCTCAGTAAGAAAACAGGAATTGGAGGTATTTGAAGCCCAGCTGATGGATCTCAAACCAAGCGCTGAAGAGCTGAAAAAGAAGAGAGACGACGTTGAAGCAGAGTACAAGACTGTAACGGAAAAACGTAACGCTATCAGTATTGAGTTATCCCAGCTTCGTGCCACGTATGAAGCTGATTTGGAGCTTGTTCGCGATACTCAGGCAATCATTTACCGCGAAGCTCAAAATTTAAAAGTCGCAGAAGCTGAGTTGAATCAGTATAGGGAAGCGTTGAAACTTGTAAAAGCAGAAATGGAGAATTTGGCTCTGCAAAAAGCGAAACAGCAAACAGACATGGCCGATTACAAAAAGAAAATATCTGAACTCACCGAGGAAACAAACATGATGAGGGCAGAATCCAACAAAATTGCGCAAGAGGTGAAGCAGCAACAGACTTATGTTGATGTAAACATGAAACTGCTGGAAAGCACACGAGAAGATTACAAGCAAGTGAAATACAATCTCGAACAAGAAACTCACAAATTGGAACAAGAAAGGAAACGGGTAATTCAATTGGAACAACAAGCATCAGTTCAAGAGGCAATTATAGTTCGTGAAAGGGAAAAAATTACCCAAGCCGAAAAAGATCGTCAAAACCAATTAAAGAAATCTCAAATGTTGGCAAATTCGATGACCAACTTGTCATTGGAAAAGGAGCAGATTAGTGCTATGGTTTCTGATATTGATTTCCCAGTTACCCCACCACCTGCCATCCCATCATCAGACACTAAGCCGGCTAGACCAATTACCACTGTAGAAACGGAACCATTCCAGCCAATCACTACCAATACAGAAAAGAAATTGGACGATGGACCAAAATCTGCCACTTCATTTACTTCAAATGGCAGCAAAAATATTGGCAAGACTGAAAAAGCAAAAAGAGATAGCATGGATTTAGATTCCCTGTTGGAATCAAATAAACCAAAGCGCGGCAACTCCAATGACCTCATCAAAGAACAAACATCCCCAGCGAGAAGCACAAAGTCTGCACCAGATGCAATATCTTCTGCAATCGTTCAAACTCCAAAATCTTTACAAACAAAAACTTTTGCCAATGAACTAAAAGCCAAGGGGACATCTGAATTTGAATCTGCATTCCCTCCAATTGAGCAAGTCAAGCAATCTAATATTACCAGAGGTAGCTCTGTTGATAGTCTGGACATGGCTGCTGAAATGGCAAAAGCATTCCAAACCAAAGATCTTAAACCCCCTGTTGGTGGTTCTATAGTGTCTGGCAACACAGGCTCTGTTCAGCGTCCAAACACTAAAGATTTTGATTCTAAATTTACATTCGATACTTCATTTGCACCAATGTCGCCTTCAAAAACTGGAAACGCGTTCTTTAGTTCTAATCCACCTAAAGAATCTAGTTTTGGTGATTTCAACGAAGCATTTGGCGATACTCCTGCATTCTCTGCACCAGCACAAAACCTTGACGACATATTTGGAGCACCACCTCCAGCAAGTGTCAACTTGAATAAGGATGATCCATTTGGAACTGTAGATTTCAAAAACGCATTTATTCAACCGCCTCCTCGTACAAACTCTCCTGATATTCCCGAAGTCACTCAAATCACTGCATTAGGGTTTTCCAAAGGTATTCGTTTCTAACATTAGAACAAGCTCTAAATGCTCTGGAGATATATTCATTTAATGTGCAGGAAGCAATTCAGTACCTCTTAGATTCTGCAAAATAAATATCTCGTTTCAAATTAGCAATTTGCTATTTATGCGGTTCTTTCAATCTGACGCTTGCATTCTTTGTAACAGTCTGTTTAAATCACAATTTATATTTACAATTATAGTGGCCATTGGTTCGCAAACATATCCAGCAGAACTTGGTCTTGCAATTACACTTGACTTGATAGTCACAGCCGCCCTCTTTGACTATATGGATGCCACAAAATGGACATTGCTTGGTATTGGATTTCAAGTACTCCAAAGTTGGGCTGTCCTCATCCAAGTCTACTTCCATTACACTGAGAGAAACAGAATGCTCGGATTCAAGCAAAGAATCAGCAGATATATCAATTTGAAGTTCTGGAAAAGCATTCTCAGAGCCTCTGATAGAGCACAAGGAGTATTCTGATCCATATCCGGATTTAGTCAATTCATCAGAGCTGTCAGTCATCTCAAAAAAGTTGCAAAAAAAGAAAATGGATTTTGATTCTTATATGCATTCCTGTGCTGTTTGCGAGTCTACAGAGGATCTCAGATTATGTACGGAATGTCAGCAATGTTGCTACTGTTCAAAAGACTGTCTGAAGAAGGACCATACGAATCATCAGAAATATTGCTCCTCATTCAAAAAATTCAAGGCACTAGCGGATTTATTCCAAAATGATGAGCGCTACAAATCAATATTAATACAGCATGCTACAATGCCAGTTGGTAAAATCGAGCAGAATGGACGTCGGTTAGTTCAGTTTGACTTTTCACGCGTTGAAGATTTGGATAATATGATTAATCCAGATTTTTTGATGTCTGGAGGTCAGGTGGATGTGAAGATTCGAGTTGCGTTATTAAATGAAGAGGAGGATAAGCAATCGCAGTGGTATATTGCAATGGCTTACACCAAATACTACGACTTGGAGAAGGAAGCGGCTGTTGCCTTTACGTTGAAATTAGAAGATGGATATTTGGTAAAACCGTTTGTAATACCTTTGAAACCCGAATAAATTATTTTGAAAAATGATGACTGCGACTCAGTCCTGGGTTAGAATCTCTTCGAGAGTGCCATATCTCATGTCCGAATAGCAAAATAAAGTGTCCAGAAAACTATACTTTTTTAATGGATCCATCTGCTTTCGATATTATGAAAACCCTCCAAGACTTTGATCTCAAAGATAAAAAGTCATACAAGCCGGAACCGATGCTTGCTGAAAATCATTCACGCTTCGTTCTTTTCCCAATCCAATACAACGACGTAAGGCATTTTAACGATAGTTGTGGCAATATTACAAGAACGCAGAAGCTAAATTTTGGACCGCTGAAGAAGTTGATCTACACGATGATCTACAGGGATTCCAAGCGCTCGAGGGGAAGGCAAAGGCACATGTTATCCAATTGTTGTCATTGCTCTGTACTGTTGGCTCCACGTACGATGCTGCCATTCCAAGCAAGTTCAGCAATGAAATTCAAATTCCTGAAGCAAGGTGTTTCTTTGGGTTCCAGATTATGCAACAAAATATTCACGCAGAAACAGTTTCTCTGCTATTGGACATGCTGACTGTTGACCAAGAAGAATACAGAACTGATACTTTGGAATTGGTATCTAAATTGACCAGCGTTGGCCGCAAAATGTCTTGGGTCGAAAAATACTTGACCGATACTGACGATCACTTTTCCAAGCGTTTACTCGCGTATATTGTCTACTTGGGTATCTTCCAATCGACTTTGTTCACCTTAATTTTCCATTTAGCTGGTCCTGGAAACAGATTTATGCCTGGTCTTGTTAATACTGGTAATATTGACTAATTGTCAGCTGCGAGATTTAAGCATGATTATGATATTTATTTGAAATTCTACAACAACTTGAAACTTCATTTGGCGAATATTGTTCCTGAAGCAGATATCAGATCAATGATTGCCGAAGCTGCGAGCATCGAAAAATCATTGATTGACGATTTGAGCGAATTGTCTGCCGGATCCCTTGCTATTGGTCGTATAAATGTAGACTTTGACGTGTTGAAAATGAAAGTGATGAATACTGCAAACGAACTTTCAAGGTTCCTTGGTTGCGGGGTGTTATACCAAGGTAAAGACCCGTTGCCATGGGTAGACCAGGTTTATAACAATGAAATTGGTAGACATCATGTCCCTGATACTAAAATCACTGCTGTTACTCCAGTAAAGCAACGTACAGAGACTCTCGCTTTCTCAACTGATCTCGACTTTTGATTTCGAAACCTAATAAAGCATATTAATCAAATGCTTTGTTATTGTGTAATTGCAGAGCTCTTGTGATGTCATTGTTTAATTCGTCCTGGTGCCTTGCTGCTAAACTATCATCCGTCCGGCGTATAGTCATATATGACGTGCTAACCCTATCCTTGACACTTGGCGGCGGGTAACCCACCGGTTGAATTATAATCCAAAGACAAGCAGAGACATTATGTTGACGGTTGCACCTGACATCATAAACAATAAAACTTTCCAAATGATCATCGCGGCTCTTTTGGTTCCACTGATTAAAGCTGACCAAACACCAGCAATTACTTGTACTGCCACTGTGATCGCGCCATTTAATTCATGTATCCACAATTCGATTGTCGACGCGAATGGTGCAACATTGGCTGCAAACCATTTGGATCCTGTACACGCTTGTCAAGCTGCAACTACCAAATCATACTGCCTCTGTTCATTTTTCCGAAATGTTCAATTATGGTAAATCTTTTTAATGCAGTTACAATAACTTTTGCAATTCCGATGCGCTGTTCAATACTTTTACCAATTTGAAGGCAGAGTTCTGTGGAGAAAGCGGGGATGGTAGAGATTCCGCTGTTACTATCAATTCTGGTGGTGCAATCGTTTCTATTACGTCTGACAGCAGTGGAGGCGATGTCACAAGCAGCAGGAACTCCTCTGTTTTTGAAAGTTACGCAAGCAAAACTGTATCCAGCCAAATGCTTGTTGCTTGTCTTTTAGCATTAGTGCTCTAATATACAAGTCCTGCATTAATTTCGCAATATTCTGGAATGCATTTCCAATTTCGCAATGAGTGTTTCTCATGTAGCTGTTCCTCCTTGATTTATTCATCAAAGCGATGGATTATTCAGTGAGATTATTCTTCACATGTTGGAATGTTGAGCAAGTACTCGCATCCACCAAAATCAATACGCTTCATGAAATTAGTGTCCTGATGCTCATATGGTATCAAAATAGTTAATATTTCGGGGTTTATTAAATACAATCATGTGTTTGCAACAGCAAGCCAAGTTTCAATCTTATATTCGCTAGCGAGACACTCCAGATAAATCTTGAAACACCCAACTTCTCGTTTTCCAGATTTAAAATCCCAGACCAACAGCCTACTGAAAAAGTCTTCTTCTTGCACAGTGCTATAAATTAACGTTCCATCACGAGACAGCTCAGCCAAAGTCAATTCTTGGCTGGGCGGTATAGACAAACTGTACTGTTCAGCGGATTTGTGCTCAGACAAGTCAGCAATATATTTGCCGTTATTGATATCCCACAGCACAATCTTGTTACTGCTTTTGGCATTTGTAATCAGTATGTGTCCATTTAAAGCCAACGTACGTGGGACAAACCCAGCGTTATTCACATTCTGTACTTGTGCCAAAAACTCTGGAGTAATTCCTGGAACATCAGTGGGAAGTGAATTGCTTTCAACTGTATGTACTTCTGCAAATTCTGATATCTCATCGTCTTCTATCAGTTGCCGAGGCGGTTCTTCAGGGTCAAAATCAGTTTCTACATCTGAAATATCCAAGACGATTCCTTCTTGTTTTGTTTTAAGATCAAAAGACACAAATTTCCCATTTCCCATTCCATAAACCAATAAATCGTTCCAGATTCCAACATTTAATGCCTTGAAATCCTCATACTTTGTTTGAATGGTGAATATACTTTCGCAAGTGTTTATATCGTAAACCACTATTCTGCCATTTTCGCCCCCAACAACTAGTCTATCCCCTTGAACATTCATAGAAACAATTTCCTGCAATAAAGTAGCTGCCCGGATATATCCAACCTTTTCAAATGTTTCCAAATTCCATATGAAAATATCTGATACATTGTCAAAAGATAGCAGTCGTGACTGGCCATTCGTTAGCAATAAACCAATAGAGTGTTCGTGGCCTTCCAGTTCCCTTTCGCAGCGAATAACAATTTCCGGATCGTTTGGCAAGTTGTCAATAAATCCAACATTAATCTTCAATATTGGGAAACTTGTAATATCGATCCAACAAATCACATTTCCGTCTATCGCTACTTTGTACCAAAACATTTGCTCTGATGGCCAGACAAATAATGGGGCTCCACTAGTCTGTGGAACAGAGGTATCCAAATTATCTTTAATGGTGAAGCTTTCTGAGCTAGAAACAAATTTATAGTCCATAGTAAGAAAGGCGTACTGTGTGCGATATAAATCCTTCCAAGTTTGATGCATCAATAATTGCTTTAATCCGCACTTTCGAAAACAAAGCTGTTTCCAGAACATTTGTTCAAATCTTTTGAATATTGAATTCCATCGTTTACATACTTGGGATGCTTTTACAAGCGAATCTGCTTCCAACCATACAAACGTGAGGAAGAGCAATTCTGTCTGGTCATACATTTTCTGATTTGAGAAAGTAAAAACGCCACCAAATTCACACATAACCATAATTATCGCATTCATCAGCTTCCACCATTCGGAATCCACTTTAAAATCACAAGATCTTGTCGCGAAACCGGAGTCAAGCTCTGATCCATCGGATTCCGGATTCTAGTCTAGGATGCTTACAGAATATTTATCGCTCAGCTCCTGGTGCCATTTGTGAGTTGTACTAATTAAAAATTCTACTAATCATCTGAGAAAAAGATGAAACACCCGCCACGGAAATGAACAAATCAATCCTATTTATCTAGGGTTGATAGTCGAACCACTGATCGTACTAGATCTTCAACTACTTTTATCGGTATTGCTTTTTTCCATCAAACGTTCTTGTCGGAGTATTGGTCAAAGTCACATGTTTAATCGAATATCCTAAAGATTTTTGTTTTCCTTTTTACAAAAAATGTCTTTAATTTCAACACTTTTAGTAACACTAGTATATGCTCAAACCACTTCCAACATCACTTGTGATGCATCATTCCTCGCACCTTTCACTGCTTGTGTCCACAACACCGTGGTGAACGTCAAAGGCAACCCCCTTCCTACAGCCCAGCTAGATCCTATTCATGCCTGCACTGGAGCCATTACTGTGTCTTACTGCCTGTGTACATACTTTAAGAATATTGTCTTGTGGTAAGTTAATGTTGATGTATAGTTACAATAACTTTTGCAGTACAGATCCAAAGTTTGGAGACTTTACCAACCTGCAAGAACAGTTTTGCGGACCTAGCGGGGACGGCAGAGATGCAACTTCCAGTATTACAACTAATGGAACAATTGTTACTGGATCGTCAGGTGGAATTACAGGATCAGGCGGTCCAGCTCCAGTATTTGATGGAACCAATTCTGCTATTCAATCGTTTTCTGGGTATATGTTGCTTCTATCTATGCTATTCTTATGAAATTTTAGTTTCTATAAATTTGGTTATTTTAAATTATATGGGATTGTTTGTTGTCAGCCAGTAGACACTTTTTATAAGATACAGTTAGCCTAGTTGTTCCGCAATCAAAAAAGAAAGTTACAGCCCCATAGAGTGTGGGAAATCTTTTTGGAATAAGCAATCGGCTACTACTTGAATGCCTGCAAAATCAACGGTTTGATGACAATCGAGATTCTTTTGTCGAGATTGGTCCCTTATCTCGCCTAATCATCTCATATCAGGTGCCGGCAGTTCCACCAACGAAATCGGTTTCCGCACAATACAGCCACACCCGCATATAAACCACCGCACTTTCAAATATATTGCTGCAGCGCTCTCAAAAAATGTTTCCTATCATTGACTATTCCAAATACAACTCAGTATCATCCGAATTCGCAAGCGAAATCAAAAAACAACTAGAGGGCAATCCTATCGTTATTCTGAACAACATCAATCTCCAAGAAAAGGACTTTTTGGATCTGACAGCCAAGCTCGGAATTCCAATTAATCTACCTGATTTGCTTGTTCCGGCTAAAATACCAAACTACCCTGAATTCGCGAGAGTAGCCAATTTTGACCAACAAAAAGAGAGTATTGATTTGAAATACGCCTTTGGAAACTATTGGGTACTCTCAAACTAATCCTAGCATCACGATGGAAACTTTTGGCTTCCTGGTGAAAACAGAATCTTTAATTTATTGCATTCTAAAATGGTGCCAAACAGAGGTGGAAATACTGGGTTTATCAATACCAGAAAAGCTTATGAGAAGCTCCCTGGCGATGTTAAACAATCTCTTGATGGTGTCAAGGCACGAGTTGATTTGAAAAATATCGAAGACTTCCGAAATGTTCCTGATTCAATCGTAAACCAACTTGGCCTGCCTATTAGTGTCCTGCACAGCGTTGTTCAGCAAGGCGATGGATTCAAAGCCCTCTATCTACCATTCTACACTGGAACAGTTGCGGATGTTAATGGAAAAGAGTGGAAATACGAGGAACTCTTTAATTTCTTGTTTTCTGATCCTGAATTGTATTATTACCACAGCTGGTCTGAAAACCAAATTGTGGTCTGGGATAACACGCAGTGTATGCATAAAGCTATGGGTCAAATTGAAGGGAAGCGATTGTTATGGAGATCACAGGCTAGGGTACTTTAAACCTATTCGCTTCCTTCAGTTCCATTTTTCTCTTGATCACTCTAATGCTGGCCAATATAAAATTTGGAGTCTGGGAATGGTTTAGAGTGAAAAAATACAAATAAAGAACCAGTAATTGGATATTTTGTCCAGCATGCTCAGCCAGAAGATCTTGCATTCTACTCGCAATCTTTGGCTACTATTTTCGCATCTGTTCCAAATGCACTCTGCATTAAAATTCCATTAGATACAAGCAGTCTTTCCACCAATAGCTTTCCGCAACCAATAATAATCCTTTTTGAACCCGTCTATTTATTATTTTCATTGTGCATTTTAAATATGCAAAAACAGAGATCGAGCAGTATATCTGGAAGCTCAAAGAGTCCGAATTTACTACAACAGACGCTGAATAAGCTTCGCAGAGCGACAGTATCGAATAAATTGGAAGATTCGCAAACATCACTGGATACTACTGCCAATCTGTCGCATTCACCTTCCAAAATATCTTTTAATGAGATTGAATCTTCAGATCATTCAAAATTGGCAGCCGGTCCTTCGCGGAGTATATTAGAGGAAGATTTAGAAACATCTTCAGTATTTTAATCTAATGTAGCAAGTGGGAACTCCATCAACAAGGAAAACCCGAATGTTGCAGAAATTCAACCAAATATTTCCAGATGCAAATTGTCCAGTGCTATCCAGTATATTTCATTAATACAGATCACTCGTGTGCGTTAGAACGGGAAATCCTGTGGCATGGACGATTATACCTTACACCAACTGCAGTGTACTTTAATGCAAATATATTTGGAAAATCAGTAATGCAGATCATTCCATTTGAGGATTTTGTGGATATGGAGAAAACTACAACTGCAGGCATGTTTCAAAACGCAATCAGGATAAAAACCCAAACAAATTCAGTAATATCAGCGTAATCCTAGTACTTTTTTGCATCATTTCTAAAACGAGATGCTGTCTTTGAATTGATTCACAAGTTGTGGAAAGGCCCAATCAGGTAATTGCTTCTTATTCAGCCAAATTCAGGAGATGGAAAAAATTGAAATGTTGAATGAAACTTGCGTTGCAAAACCAAGTGCGCCAATGGTATTAATCCAAAAAGAAACCGTCGCGATCCATAACTTTATCACAGTCGTTGTATTCACCATCATATCCATATTCATGTTCCAGATGCTTGCACGATCGTTTTCATTGTTAATAAACAATGAAGATTTGTAATCCCTATTCCAATTTACTGCAGCTCTTTTACAGATCTCGAAACTTTTTTTGCAAAATTAATGCCAGGAAAGTGGTTTTTGAATTTAGTTGGAAAGGATAAAGTCAGAGCTCATCAAACAATAATTGCAGTCGCTCCAGTCACCATTTACCTCACATATATGCTCTACAAGAGAATAATACTGGGAGAGGAACCGCCAAAATTACCAAAGGACATTTAAATCACACAAATTAAAAAATAAAACATGTATTCGACTATAAAATAGTACAACAGGCAGACTTTTTTTCTTCCTTTTTATCATCTGAATAAATCAACGATTACCCGGAGCTGGAGCAGATCCTTCGTTCTTTACCAGAATATGAACGACGGTTGTAGTGCCTTGTGTGAGTTTGTTTGCTAAATTACGTTTTATTTACATTCCAAAGTGCTGGTTTTCTCCAAAAACTTGCCGCTATGTAAAACTTTGATTTTGTCTACAGATATTGGGCTGACGATTGATGTGTCGTTTTTCCATTCTCTTTAATCTGATGGTTACCTGTTGGCCACTGGTTATAAACTGTGTTGCATAGTGTTTCCACGGTATCTGATGGTGATAATTGATAATCAGTTTTCTGTCCTGATACGAGCAGTATTCTCACTATTGCTTTGTCTGCGGGACATGTCTCGTAAATATTGACTTTGTTTTCAGCCATAATTTTGCAAGGGGAGATTTTCGAGTGGTGTTTTTGGCCAATCAAAAAGTAGAAACAATGCCTCCTGGATCTAATCAACATTGTCCTGAAATAATTGGATCGGCAGCGTTTAATCGCATAACTAGGCTATTAGCAATCGGCATGGTTGTTTAAATATGGATCGAATTTAGTCTTTGTGGCATGAATAAAAGGCGCCTTGATTAACTGCTGACCAGTTGGGTTAAACAGGATCGCAATATAAAGCGATTCAAAAACAAAAACATTTTTATTTTACTTTGGAAAAGTACACATTCATGAATTCAAAGAATGCGAATTGGCTTGGTTCAGTGCCATACTTGTAAACAAATCTAGAAGCCAAGTAACTTCCAAAGATAGCTTTGACATAGTTTTCAGGAACACGTTTCAAAAGGGTGTCTAAACCAACCTTTTCTAATAAACATGGCGGGAACGCTTCCATTAATACAACGCGACGAAGCGGTACGTTATCCCACAAATTAGTTGTACGTAATTCTTCGTTAAGTTTAACAATCGCATAGGACAAGTCATCGGACAAGATGCTCTTTGCTTTTGTTGAACGAAGAGATTCCCTCCACAATGCTTCAAATTCTAATTCTGCATTCTTTTCAATAATTTTTTGCACCTGTTTTACATATTCTGCATAGAATGGTGGCACAACTCCGTTTCTTACCTGCATGTGTTCAAAGAATTCTTCATCAGAGAGCGAAAGAGCAGCCAATACTTCAAGCGAGGACGAAGTGACACCGCCCTTGTTTGCTGAAGCATCCTTGAACAAAACTACACCAGCCTTTTCAAGTCTAAGACGCGCTTCTTGCGTGATAAACAAGTTGGCACCTTCGACAATGTACTTGAACCTTGGAGTTCCGTCAGCATTGAGCAATTCTTTCCAGTTGTTGAGATCTACTGCTTCTGGTCTGCCACCACATGGAACAAACATATCTGCAGATGAAAGTGGGTGAAGGTGGAATTCGTTTCTGAATTTCAATCCATTTTCAACAATAGTCCCATCTAGTGTTAATAACAAGTACCTGGGAGTTTAACATTGTTTTGATCAACCAACACTCTGAAGCCTTTTGGACTTAGCTTAGAAACGTCGAATTCACTAATCATTTGACGTTTGTTTGCTAATCGGAGCAGTTCTTCGCGGTTAATGCCTTGAGCGTCATACAATACCCCAGATCCGTCGAGGATAGCAGTACATCTGTCTTTGGAAATTTTGATTTCATTAGAACCCAAGTCGCCATCTGGTCCGCCAGTCTGGAATTTGGTAATGTTGCTTTCTTGCAAGTGCAATTTTCTGTAAATGCCAAGCTTGTATTGGTGAACTGAGCGAGTAGTCATGCCATAAGTGTCGTGTGGAATACCACCAATCGACTGACTCTTTCCAGTGGTGAACGCCTTCCAGAAATACGCACCTCTTTCTCTAGCATGCTGACTGGCCCAATCCATCATGTCTGCAGTGCCTTCATCAGGACCAAAGAAGAGGATTTCTGGTTTGTTGTTTAAATCAACAATCTTTTCCTTGATACCTGGAGTTTCACCAATGATCAAAAGATCGAGGATAGAATCAACGTACTTTTCAAACGCTACTCTGGCCTTGTCTTGCGCTTGGAAATCCAAGAGGATTGTTCCTTTAGATCCACCTTCAGGAATATCCTTATTCTTTCTTTGTTGAGTATTTGCAAGACCATAGTTCTCATCCAATAAACTACGCAAGTTGATACTGTATGCTTCCTTGTTTCTTGAACGGACAATACGGATACCACCACGCGCGATATCTCTGAATCTCAGGTGGAATCCTCTGAATTCACTGCCAACAACCAAGAATAGTCCAAACGGAGTTGATGGGTATTCAACAGTTGGCATAAATGCAGGGTCAAGTCTGAACGAAAGGGCGACCTTGGTTGGTTGGTAAAAGTTGGTTTTGAGAACATGGTTGTTGAACGTAAGGTATGATTCCCAAATCTATCATTATCATCCAATTACCAATAGCTCTTGGCTGTTTTGAACAGTCTTCTTCATTGTAGCACGGATCTCATCTTCAGTCAAGATTGGAGTAGTTTGCAAACGTTGAACTGAAAGAGAAGGAGCCAAGTTTTGATCATTCACTGTAATGTGATGAGTTAATGCAAAGTGGTTGTAGCATAAGGAAAGCAATTCTGGATAGAGCTTGATGACATCGAGGATATATTCACGAGTAAATGTATCAGTTCTAAGACGCTTCTTGATTTTGGATAACACATCAACATGAGCATTGTTTTGGAAATCAATGATTGATGTCAATGATGTGTACTCACTGCCAAGACGGTTCAAGAAATGCTGAGAAAAGATCCATCCAACATACCCATAAACTACTTCCTGGACTAAAGATTAACGTTTACTTACCACTCAATTTTCCAGTTTGGAAAAAGATTTGCATCGGGGTAGTTGGCAAGCAATAGATTAAACTGGCTTCCTTGATAATTTGGTAAATTGAATTTTCAATTGGAGCCGCTTTGCTTCCAGGTACCTGATTCAAGTAAAAACTGCAAATAGTAACCCCATTGGAGAATTGCTCAACATATTTACGGGTAGTGTACAGATCGTAAAAGTGGTACAAGTCAGACATGGCAGAGAAGAATGAGGAGGTAGTTCCTTGCCTACAATTAGAGATACTTACTTGAAACCAACAACCAAGCGCTTTTCTCTGGATCCATGAACATCGTACATTTCAATAACCGGGCCAGAACGTACCAGCACTTGCTTCATAACGTTTTGGTAGATTTCCAGAGTGTTTTCAGCAGCCTTTTCCAAAAAGTTTTTATCGGAAACCGCTTTAATATCAGTGGATTGCTCGTCAGTGGGGGCTGGGTTGGCGAATTCACACTTGCGAATGAAATAGCATCTTAGAGTGGTTGAGTGGACGGAAGAAACCGTTCCAAATGAGCGGTAACTTTCTATACGGAAACTAGTGGTTTTGGAAGAAGAAACATCCAAGTAATTGGCGTCGATCCTAGAGTTAACGAGTATTACTTGTCTTCGTACTTTGGACCTTTTGGATTAGATACGCCAGGGCGTGAAGTGTGGATGTAAACAGCGCCATCAGTAGTTTCTCTTTCGAGATTGATTTCAAGAGACTTTTCGTTACGAATGTATGCGTTAATCTTTGCGCCGTACAATGCCATGATATGCTGCCCAATAGTTTCAACAGATTCCTGTTGGAAATACATGTCATCGATGCCCAAGTTTCTAATCGTTAATATCAATTACCCGTAGAACCAGGTGACTTCGTTATCTACGAGTTCCTTTGGGATGAAACCCTTTTCAGCAACATAAGTAGATACTTGGCCCATTTGATCTTTCTTTGCAGCAAATACATTGCGAGTATATCCTACAGATTCTGATGTCAACTTCATCCTGAGAGAATTAGTGATTGAAGAAAGATTTTGAAATTGTTTGGAAAGTGGCGAGATATGCACCAACGAACAAGAGCCAATTTGAGACGAGCAGTAATGATATACTTACATATTTGAAATTGACTAAGGCTCTTTTTTTCTCATTAAATATACTGGTCAAAATCACGGGATGATCAGCTGGAGGACACTAAATTACATGAAATCCCGATCGGGAAGAAACGAGGGCGAAAATCCTGTTATTCAATTGGTTTGCGAATGCGCATTGCAACCCACTACCTATCAATGTACTCTTATTGGCAGGTATTTGCAATACTGTTGTTTAATTTCGTCAAGCCCCAAAAACAGGTTGGCCGTTTCCACTAGGTTTTGGCATACCTTTTGTGTGCCACAACAAGGAAAGACAAATCAATTTCTTTAGGCTTGAATCACTTGGTATTTTGAGACAAGCATCATTTGAATCACTTGGTATTTTGAGACAAGCATCATTTGAATCACTTGGTATTTTGAGACAAGCATCATTAAAGCACTAGTCTAGAATACCAGCCCTTTGATATTTCAACTACTTATAGGTATAATTCAACAGCATATTTCTTTATAGTGCAACTATACACAATATAAGCAATAGAGAATAAAGAATCTATTTATTGTTCAAAGGTATTGTAGCTGACTTTCTTTTCGACCTTGATATCTTGTAAAACGATATACGGAACAAAGTTCAAAAAGTGTTTGATTCTTGGTTCCTTACCAGACAATCTTTGGCTCATTCTGTCATAGAGTCCAAACAATCCCATATTATACAACCTATGATTAATAATAGTTACCCTATGGAAATAAATACGTGCCACCAAGCATGGAATTGCGGGTTGAATGGCAGGACAGCTTTAGAATAAAATGGATTGACATAGTCGCAAGCAGTAAAGTCTACGATCCACCAGACGAAAGCGAAACCGTAGAACTTGAACCCATTTTCAAAGATCCTTGTACACTCGGCATCGCGGAAAGCAATCTTGTGAGTTCTATAAATAGTAAACATCTGGTAGACTGCAAAGACTTGAGCGGTACCAAATGAAATGTGGAACAGGATGAATTGCCATTTGCCCTCGAAAGCAGTCACCAAATAAGTGGTCAACGCTGCATGGGAAACGAGAGCTACCGCCAGAATGGTTCTAGTCGAATGCTTGAAATTGTATTTTTGGCACAAGGTAATATATGCAAAAGCTAGAGCGCTGTATAACATTGGCACTTCATCAGCAGCCTGAGTAAAATTGGATAGAGTCCCCTACAATTAAATTGGTCTTACATGAAAGGCAACTGACCCTAAACCGACGGCGATTGTCGCACCGAAAGCTGTTTTGAATCTGGTTTCTGCCCAGGGATGAAGCAAGATCCCAAAGACACCAGCTAGTGCCAACGCCAATGACGACATGGAGTTGAAGAATTCTGCCAAATACGGAGTATATTCATAGTTGACTGCGTTAATTAATGCAAACCTTCACACCAGTCCACAGATGCCGTTGGGGGATAGTCCCAATATGGTGTATGTACAGTAGTTAAATTTCTTACAAGGTTGTGGAATACCATATATATAAACAGCAGATTATTCTCTTGGTGTGTGATTTTATACGTGCAAGGCTTTCGGTTTCAGTGTGACTATCAGAATACGTCGTTTCATAGATAATGCAGTTTCAGATAGAGACGTTTATTTCTTTTCAAATGTGACGGGTACTAGTACAATATAAGGGAAAATATTCACCAAGTATTTGACTGAAGGGTAGTATCCAGATGACAGCTTTGACTGCATCCGATCATACAGTCCAAATATCGCCATGTAGTACAATGAAAGTGAAACAAGCAGGTGCCAGAAACTATGCAGCTGTGGGTTGAATGGCAGCAGCGATGTGGAGTAGGATGGATTGAGATACCGACAAGCAGTAAAATCTAGTACCCAGCATAGTATAGCCAACCCCAAATATATACACCCTCGTTCAAAGATTCTAGTGAATTCATTATCATTGCTGGCTATTTTGTGTTTTCTATATAACCAAGCTAATTGATACACGACAAAGACAATGGTTGATTCAAAGGAAAGATGAAAGAGTCTAAATTGCCATTCACCTTCATAAGCAGTGACCAAATAAGTGGTAATCGCGGCATGTCCGAAAAGCACACTTACCAGTATCTGTTTCTTTGACGAGTTTAAATTATATTTTTGGCAGATCAAGATATACGCAAACGTTAATGCTGACCAGAGCATAGGCACTTCATCAAATGCTTGAGTGACTTTGGATAATGTACCATGGAATGCTACTGACCCCAACCCAACTGCAACAACGTTCCAAAATGCAACTTTAAACCTAGACTCTACCCACGGATGTAAATAGATACCAAGGAAGCCGACAATAGCCATTGCGAATGACGACAGAGAGTTGAAATATTCAGCTAAATATGAAGAGTGCTCATAGTCATTTTCACACCAATTTACACTTGCCTGATATTAAGTAAAATTACCGTTGGAGGAGACCAATATGGGCTATAATTCGTTAGAGACATGAGGGCTCTTCATATTCTCTCATTATATATCGATATATTGGGGGGTTTCATAATACCCGAGACCGGCGGATATATTGGCAGTGAAACCTGATTTGAAATTATAGAGTGAAACTAACAATGAATTATTTATCCTGCTCGGGAATATATAGAATATTCTTTAAAGTACACGTTTTGTGTTTGTTTCCAATAATGTTCCAAGATCTTGTCCGCATTTCACGAATGATGAATCACACGGTTATTCCAACAGCGGATAAATGCTGTTGCCTTTAGATATACTTGTGCCAGTCTGACAAATTGCGGACTATTACCTATACCAGAGGTTGAGTTACCGGTTTCAATGTACTGAAATTCCGGCAAGTTTAGATCCGGAAAGGATATCTAAAAAGCTATTACGAATAGATACTTTATATTTGGCATTGTCGGGGATTATCAGTGAGCATATCGTCATTCTCAATTGTCTTTTTTAATGTCAGATACAAACATCAATATTGAAAGCGAGCCATTATTAGATCAAGAAGAGGAAATACAAGTGGAAGACGAAACACAAGCGCAACCAACGACAAAGATTGCTTGGGTCCGCAAAATTGTGGAAAACAACCCAAGGAAAACAATTACACTACTGGTAGCGATATTCCTTACCGCAATGTATTTCGTAGTTTATTTCGCAATTATTCCTGTCAAAGTACAGGCTGCATTCCAAGGACAAGGGTCCAACATTACCGCATTCAATATCAGACAGTTAGACCCGTTAATGTTTGATGTATCATTAGCTGTCCCCATCAGTCCCCAATCTATTTCTGTTGAAGTGGACCTCGGCGAATTTACAGCGTTTACAGAATCACATCTCAAGCTATCTCCAAAATTACCTTTAGGAAACTTTGAATTGCCACATATATCAGTTGCGCCAGGACAAACACAGGTGGATATAATGGAAGCTCCGATTACTATTTCAAACGCGAATATCCCGTATATCAGCTGGTTGGCAACAAGTATTGTCAAACACGGATTAACTAAACAAAAATTCTCCCTGGAATGCTATCCAAGTGTATATCTCCCGTTGTTTAGAGGATCATGGTCAGTATCAATGAAAAATTACTATGCATTTGAATCATCAAATTCTACTTTTGATCCAGCCCAATTCAATTTCCAAACCAACGACGTCTCACTGTCCACGGTCGAAACTGATAAAGGGCTGACTCAGTATCTAGTTACACTAACTGCTTCGTTTACCAATCCTTATCAATTTTCAATTTCAGAAATACAAACTACAGTTGCAGCGGTTGTGTATTACAAAAACGTGTCTGTATTCCATATCAACACTGAAAACGGTGTTCCAGTAAAATTAGATTGGCTTGATAATGATTATTTCATTGAAATTCAAAGTGTAGCAGAATACACCACCGAATTGATGGAGCTGGTTGGCAGAATTTCGGAAGGGGAAGATGTTGAAATTGTAGTATCTGATATTACCCTATCTGGGTATTCAAATACTTGGATTCAAGATATGCTCGATGGTTGGAATGTAAAAATTGTTGTACCTGGCTTATCAGAAGGCGATTTTCCAGACATTCAAAACCTCTTTGACCAACTACCCAAATAAACCTAGAATTTGAATTTTGATTTCTCTTCATTTAGGATCTTGAAACTGTAGTTGCGCCACACGATATCCAAACTGGAACTTGCGAAAAAGTTGCAAAAAGTTGAATGGACATTCAACAGGTATGCACTGCTAATGTTAGTTGGAAATCCCCCACCTAGTTGCGGATAGAATTCTAAGAAATTTAACTTTGCAAAATGATCGAATGAAGCTTTTGCTAGTGTGCAAGGAATGGTCGAGGGCTTTCGCAACTGCAATTTACCAAAACCCGGATTTAACACCGACCGATGCATTCGAACGATTGCTAGGTCTATTAAATACTCCTCTCCCAACCCACCCATATTCATTCATGATTCAAAAACTGGACATTTCAGGAATTGCTGCAGATAATTTGTACATGGGTGATTTGGATGCATGCTTGAAGCAATGCGCAAATATAAAAATATTGCGGTTGGAAAGATGCTTCCATATCTCCAACATCCTGCTGCAATCGATTTCAAATTATTGTTTTAAAATTGAACAGGTAAGCGATCTGGGCTCATTTTTAGCTTGATTTACCTGGATGTCCAATCTCAGATAGGTTTGTCCCTTTGCTTGCAAAGAACTGCCAAATGTTGAAAAAGATTGATTTCTCATTTACTAATATGACCATCACTGCACTTTATCACCTTATAGCCAACTGTCCTTCAATTCTTGAAATCGATTTATCCGAATGTAAGCAATCCGAAGGGCTGCCAGAACCTCTTGTTAAAAACTTTCACTCCTCTTTGAATTATCTCAATTTGCGTAACAGTCCTGTAACTGATACCATAATGAGATATGTCGCTAGCCAATGTCCGAAATTAAAAACGTTAATTTTGGAATCTTGTGGAGATTTAACCGATGCTAGTTTAATGAAAGTTGCGAATTCTTGTCCAGAACTAGTTACATTGGACTTGTCTTTTTGCGATATGATGACTGATTTGTCTCTTCAAGTGTTTTCAATCCGTGCTTCCAGCGATAAAGGAGGGAAGTTGCAGGTACTCGATTCTTAATTTCAGGAATTACATTTGGCCGCTTGTGATCAAATTACACCTTCTGCTGTACACCAACTTGTAAAGAAATGTGCCAATTTGGAATTGCTAGTTTTGGATGGATGTGACAAAATTACAAACTCATATATTAAACCTCATGCAACATTCAAAGAAGATGACATTACTTGCACCTTTGAATTACCAGAAATCAAAAAACTGGCAGAACTTTCAATCGAAGAAGCCAAAGTCACTCCAGCCGACTCTTACACCACTCCTCCAGCTACTCCCCCAAGAGTCAATGTTTCATTTGATCCCTATGAAATTTCAAAGTTGGAAGACGAAAATTACAAACGCCTCTCGTTAAGCATTGCTAAAAACCCTGCCGGATTATCAAGAAAAAAGTCCAGGTCCCTGTTGTCCCGCAGATCAATGATCAATATGGTCACACCACTAGAAGCTGAAAACTTTGTCGAGGCTGCCTTTGAAGATAGAGCCCAAAGAATTAGACATAAAAGACTCTCCAAAGTATCCAGCCCAGTCGCTGAAGTGCCATCCATTGAAAATTCAATCGAAAAAGCGAGAAGAATATCTGTTCGTAGATCAATGAATGATTTATCCATTAAATCCACTAAATATGTACCTACAAACACGCCTGTTCAAGAAAACATTAACACCAATACTTCTTGGATCTCTAATTCCACATACTATGACAGTAAATCCAACAGCCCTGCTGCTGTAGAATCGAAATTAGACTGGAACAAACCGGCCAACCCAACTCCAAGACCAATGTCAGTAACTGCTGCTGCATTTACTCCTGCAAATGCTCAGCCTGCCCAAACTTTGCTCGCATCTGGAAGAAGATTGAGACACCAAAGCATGACTAATTCTATTCCAAAGTCAGTCGAGCCATTTGCTCCAGCGCACGTCAACCCCGCTCCTAATCCGCCTCCAGTCTCTAATGGCTGGGGTGCTGACCCGCAAGTGTGGAATAATCCAACTCAATTGACTGCCAACAGTTCAACCTGGTCCACTAGAAACTCTGTTCAGCTCCCTCCATCAAACTTTGTCGATCCTTGGTCTGCGAATAATCCAGAAGTGAACAAGCGATCTTCCCTGTCATGGCAAAAACCTGTTCATACAACCACCACAAACCAAGACTCTTTGACATCAGTTTACGGATGGAAGCAATCCGCCCAAGACCCAGCTCCAATCGAAGGGTTCCAATATTCTGGTACTAATCGTGGTAGAATGCTGATCAAACTCAAGATTGAAACTAGGACTGGCGGACATCAAACCCTTGTAATCCACGAGGTAAATAATTATTTAACCATAGTATGACGATCCTACTAAACTTGCTGCTGAATTTTGTACTTATTGGAACATGACTGACTTCAAGGCACCGCTAGTTCGTTTAATTACCATTCGCAAGAACAACGCTTTGAGATCCAAGCAATCTTTCAAATAGATGATGTTTGATACATTAATAAAACCATTTTGAATGAATTTCGTGTTTGTAACATAATGGCTGTAGCTGGCCGAACTGTCAGTATCAAGATTGAACAAAAACTGATGCTGGAAAACATGGTAAATTACTAGGAATAACAGCAATAGAATTGTTTTGATTTTCCACTATATTAGCGGTGGACCTAATGGCCCTTAAATATTCCGAATGTCCGTTGAGTTTCCGATGAAACAAAGTACTCGTCCGACACCTCCGCAAAAAGAAACGGCCGATGGTGCTATAAAAACAGCAAAGAATACTAAAACTTATACCAAATGGATAACCAACAAACAGAAACGTATATATTGAAAAGAAAATCCGGTGATTCCAAAGACACTCTGCCAGACACGTCAAAATCTTTTATAGAAATGCTCAAACCCAAAGTATATGAAGATGGACAAGTAGATCAGGGGTACGCATGGGTAACTGTCCTCGCCAGTTTTGTCGTCCACTTTTTTGCAATTGGAGTTACGTATGTGTTTGGTATTTACCAAGAAGCGTACAAACAAGATCCACTACTCAAAGATATACCTAATTTCGGGATCTCTTTTATCGGTAGTTTAACGTCTGCTGGACTACCGATTTTCTCGATCATCTCTGGCAACTTGACTGAGATATACGGACACAGACTGATTGGCGTCATTGGTGGGGTGCTATATTTTTTGGCATTTACTCTCGCTTCATTTGCTACTCAATATTGGCAACTGTTGCTTACTCAAGGGTTCATGTTGGGTATGGGTATCTGCTTTTCCTACTTTCCTGCCATTACCATCTTGTCACAATGGTTTGACAAAAAGAAGGGCATCGCTACAGGTGTCGCAGTTGCAGGGTCAGGACTGGGCGGGCTTGTTTTGGGGCCGATGACTACCACTCTTATTTCGTCTTTGGGTAGAAGCAAGAGTTTGCTTATCTCTGGTGTACTGGGTGGAACCATGATCATTCTCTCTGCGCTCACTTTCCGTCCGCGACTACCAATCAGTTACGCACAAAAGGAATACTTTTCAATCTTCAAGAACAAGCATTTTAGAACGCTCTACGTTTTGTCATTCATCACTACTTTTGGATACTTGATTCCGTTCTTTTACCTGCCAGTTTATGGCGTTGCCAAGGGGTTGACAGCTAATCAAGGCGCCTTGGTGATTGGTCTCTTGAACGGTGCTTCTGGTATAGGCAGAATCATCCTGGGCCATTCAGCAGATAGGATGGGACATTTGAATACCTTTACCGCGTGTCTAGGTCTTTCATCGCTGTCAATTATGCTAATCTGGCCATTCGCAGTGAATTTCACTTCGATCCTTGCTTTTGGTATTGTGTTTGGACTGTTTGTTGGTGGTTATATCTCAATCTTACCAACAGTCATCGTTCAGCTATTTGGACTAGAGAATATCGGCGGTATTTTTGGTATGCTTTACAGCTCTCCATTGATTGGTACTGTGTTTGGCCCTAGTATCGCAGGCGCGATGATTGACTCTTTGACAACAGTAAATGATGGCCAGGAAAGCACCAACTTTGTGCCTGTTATTTACTACTCTGGCATATGTATGTTCATTGGCTTTACTCTTCTGGTTAAAATCATATTTGACCTGCGTAAAGAAAAAAGCGCGGAAAGAGCAGTCGTTTAATTTATAAAGAAATAAAATCAAACTTTATTATAATGTACCTTCAAGTTTCTTTGCCAAGTCATCCACTTCTTGAGATTCTTCTTCTTCTGGTTCTTCTTCATCTTCATCTTCCTCTTCATCTTCCATTTCATCTAGTTCATCCAAGCAGTCTTCTTTGCCCAATCTTTCCAATTGCTTTTTAATTGCTTCCACTTCAGACCCTTCTCCATCAAAGGTATTTCCATTCAATTCAATGCTCTTCAAATCTTCTTTTCCCACCAACATTTCAGGAACTAGTTTCGCACCAGCAGCATTGATTTCATTAAAGAATAAAGCTACACGCTCCAATTTGTGATTGGAGCTTGCAAGTCCTCTGATAACTGCTTGTCCACCTTTTGCTCCTAACAAACAGTCGCCAATGTTAAGGTGTTTCAAATTAGGCCATTTAGGGAATGCCTTAGCAATTGCTTGGGATCCTGGAAGAGTGAAGGTATTGTCTTGTAAATCCAAAAATTCCAATTTTCCACACTTTGAAATTCGTTCAACTAGTTCGGCGATACCTTTGATTAATACCCATTACCTTCTGGTCTAATAGAGTTTTGTGGCATTTGGATATGTTTTAAGGAAGCAGAGAATGCTTCCAACGCCTTGGAAAGATGACCAACACCTGGCGATTCCATACGGTTTCTTCCAGCGACAATAACTTGCAATTTATCTGGAATTCCTTCCCTTACATTTTTTTCATGCGCTTCAACCAAAGCTTCAGAGATTAATCTTGCTCCTTCAATGCCCAATCCATTGTTGTTTAATCGCAAAATTTCAATATTTCTGTTGTTGATTAGCAATCGCATCAAAGGCTTGGCTCCAGCTGGCCCAAATGCGTTATCTGATAAATCTATTTCCACCAATTTCTTTTTGTTTTCGAATGCAAGAACAAAGGCATCCAAGCAAAGCGGGATTTCATCTTTCAGTCTTCCGGTGAACATGTCGCTGAATTTGACAATCGGGGTTAGCAAGAACTTACTGAAAGGTCTTCTTGATCTTTTAATGCGTCCGCAATTGCTTTACAAGCTTCAACCCCATATGTATTACCACCCAAACTGATTTCAGTGAGCTTTAGTTGTTTAATTGCATCGCAATATCCTTTGACATCTTCAGCCGTGTTCAATTTTAAACCTTTTCCTTTAATTTCTTCATAAACAACCATTTTTCCTAGATTAAACTGAAGAAAAATTATGTGGAGTTTGGCATGACTAGGGTGACATGGGATGAATCAAGTGACTTTAGTTATATTGTAATACTGTATATTAATTCATAAGAGTATAAAGTATCTGACGTTCAAGTGATATTTGGCCTGTGAATCGAGCAAAGTGTGCTCATAGCAATTGTCGCTAGCAAGGTAGAACTAAGACTCTAACGTACATAATTAATCACCAAATGGGAATGTCCGAGTTTAACTCCTTATTGTCCGGATTTATGGAATCTGTAAAACGAAAATTGAAAGACTGGGAAGACAGATTCTACGTTAAATACAACCGCCCTGCTACTAGAGAAGATATTAAAAAGTTTCCTCGAGTAGAGCAAGTCTATCAACAGTTGAAACAACACAAGAAAGAAAAGGATGAAATTTTACAACCCTCTCCCTTCAAAAAGAAATCAGGAGGATTGCTGAAAACCCTCTCCGCTTCTAATGTTACTACGAAATCCATTTCATTTACTGACCGCTTACTTGCGGTGGGAAACGATGAAAAGGAAAACAAGATGAATAAATTGGAGGTTATACCTGAAAAATCAAAAAAATACAAAGTGGATATTGAAGTGGATAATAACCAAGGGGTTGCGGATTCATTGGTGATAAAGAGATTCTTGGAAAGTGGTAAACGATCCTGGACTATGCCAAAACCAAAGCTGGAAAAGTCATCATTGTTCAGTATAAAAAAGACTAGCTTTTCAAAATCTAGTCCATCTCAGACGGATAGTCCAATGAATATTACAGTGCAATCCCCTGTACAAATTGCTGAAAAGATTAGCTTGGAAACAACACCAGTGTTAAAAGAAAGCGAATATGGCGTGCCAGTCGTAAATCATGAAGAGCGTGCGCATGAATATAAACCAATTCGGCCAAACAAGAATATTGCTTCAAGAACTTGGAAGCGACACTCTTCTTTTACAGTTACAGAGCTGCCTTCAAATTACAAGGACTTTTTGAGCAAGGAAGAAGAATCAAAACTTTTACATGTTATTGGCACTGTTAACATTGAATCTCAAGAGCCCCGCGTTGATGGGAAAGATCCCCAAAGAGAAGATGCTGTGGAAAGTCCAAGATTGGAGGAAAAGGCACAGAAATCTCCAGAACCAAAAGTGTTTAAAGAAGAAATAGTACCAAAAACGAGAAGCAAGAGGAAATCCAATACAGCTGAACTTGACAAAAAGTCCAAAGTTAAAGTCGACAACGCAAATTACAGAAGCATGGACCTGAAATCGAAATCAAAAGGTAAACAAAAACAACTTTCTCAGAAAGGAAAAAACTTTAAAAAGCAAAGGTACTTGTTATTAGAATTAGTAAATTGCAATCCTACAACTATGAAAGATCGAAAAAAGATTCCATTTTGAACGGATATGACGAAGAATATAATAATGTTGAAGATATTGAAACAAACAACCATGTAGATCTTGAATGTGATTTTAATGCTACTGAAGTGTCTGCAAATACGATTATGGTTAATGACACTGTGGTTGATTTGCAAAAAGCACTCAAGGCACTAACGAACATTGACGACTTCAATGATGGGCAAAAAGCTACAATCGAAAACATTCTATTCAAAAAAAGCAGTTTGCTGGTATTGCCAACCGGAGGAGGAAAATCGCTATGCTATCAACTGCCTGCATTCATTTTAAAATCCCTGGTGCCAGGGTCCTTGGTCCTAGTGATCTCCCCAACCATATCCCTAATGCAAGACCAGTTGAAATCGCTACCTCCAGGATTGCGTGGTGCCTGCTTCAACTCCTGGGAAAAGGTATATTGATTTTCATATAGATGTCAACAATTGAAGGCAAAATCAAAGAAAAGAAAGTCGACGTCCTCTTTATTTCTCCAGAACGGTTAACATCAAGTTCTTTTCAAAAACTATCTCAACATTCAAGTTTCCCAAAAATATCCTTTTGCTGCGTAGATGAAATTCATTGTGTTTCTGAATGGAGCCACAATTTCAGAACCAGTTACATTTTTATTCAAGATACACTTGATAAAATGAATATTGATGTCATTTTAGGGCTGACAGGTACCGCTACAAATACCTGCGTAACCAGCATTTGCGAAACATTCAATATTTTGCAAGGAAATGTAATTTCAAAAGGCTTTCTGCGGGACAATCTCTCAATATCAATTCAGCGTATTTCAGAGTTGGAAAACCGAGAAATGTTGCTTTTGGAATATCTGCGATCAAATGATTTCAAAAGCACCATTATATATGTGATGTTTCAAAATCAAGCGGATTCACTGGCACAATTTCTTAGGATTAGAAACTTTGATGCTGAAAGCTATCACGCTGGACGGACTATCCAAGATAGGAACGCTACCCAAACTAGATTTATGCGTGGTAAAATTCCAATCATCATTGCGACAGTTGCATTTGGGCTAGGTATCAACAAGAGTGATGTTGACGCGATTATACATTTCAGCCTACCAAAAACTATTGAAAATTATGTTCAGGAAATCGGAAGAGCAGGCAGAAATGGAAATACTGCTACTTGCCACATGTTCCTAGCTCGTGATGATTATATCAAACACCGGAGCTTTATGTACTCGGATTCAATCACTCTTTCCAATTTGCACGACTTTTTGGCTTACTTGTACAACAGCAAAAAGCAGCTATTCAGTGTATTTGTGGCAGATTGTGAAAAAAAGTTTGATATGAAGGAAAGCGTCATGTCTACTATTTTGTCATATATTCAATTGTCCAATCCTGAAGACCTAGTTGTAAATCCATCCATTGATGGAGTGTATACCCTTTATTTTACCAACAAATTCACGATTGAAGATTTGGTTCAACAATACCCAGAATTTGAGCGCATTCGCGATTGCAGCTACAAGTCAAAAGGTGGGATTGAATTTGAAATATCCATGGTAGGGAATAACCACAAAGAACTCGTTACCGTGCTATGGAGTATTCAAGCACGCAAACTAATTAGGTTCAAAAGTGATAGGAAAATATTCCAGGTGGAATTGAAAAAGAATGTAGGAGACTTGGATGACTATATATCGCAAATGACGAGTTCGATATATCCAAAACTGCTACGCATTCAAGATTCTCGAATTGCCAAATTGGATGTCGCCTATGACTGTTTCAATCAAGTAGCAAATGACAACTCTCAGCTATTATATGAAAAGTTAACCGAGTATTTCAATATATCTGGACATTCTTCCGAAGGTATCAAAGATGCCTTACTGGTTGAAAAGCAAAAGATCGTCGGGCTAAATATAGAGATTAGTATTAAGCAATTCGTAAAAACGCATCTCGATCAACTAGATTCAGGTAGCTAATATATTGATGTAGGGGTGTGTGTAGCAAGGATATTCCATGGCTTAAGTAGTCCAAAATACCCTAGTTGGGATTGGAACAGTACCGAATTTTGGGGGAAATATTCCTATTACAATTTTGCAGACTTGCAGAAAAGAGCCGACAAAGCAATAGCATTCTACAAGAGCAAAAATAGTAAATAAAGCAATGCGAATAATGAAAACTTTATTGAATTCAAGCACAACCAGCAGGGACTTTGAAACCATTCTTGTATCCACTAGCTACAGAGTCGGATCCTAAACCGCGCTTGGCAAAAGCCTTCCAGATCAAACACTTGTTCTTTCCTCCATAGTAAGATTGATCAGCAGAAATAATGGCATCTCTGGCAGAAACAAATGTTGGGTTACATGGTTGAACAGCCAATCCACCGATAACAACTTGCAAAGCCATAATGTTACCCTTTTGTTGGGTTGGATCATAGTAGTTTGATGAGAATCCGTATTGATCAACATAGTTCCAGTACATTTCCCACAAGATTGTAGCCCAAACAGTTCCAATATCGTGAACAGATGTTTCTCCTTTGACATTGTTGTAAGTAAGTGGGTTGACTTTCATGTCAGTAGAGTAAACATATTGGCGAACACCGTTTGGTTGATTCATTGCCCAGTCTCCTAATGCTGAAGTGGCAGTGTCTCTGTTTTCTCCTGCCTTTCTAGTCAAGTAATTGGCAACAGTATCAGACCATCCTTCACCCATACCACCAGATTCGGTAGTTTCCAAACAGTTGGCTTGTCCAGATCCACCAGTAAGACGGTTGGAGATACCGTGAGTGTATTCGTGGAGAGGGATTGAGTTTTCCAATGATCCATCACGTTGAGGGGTAGTTTTGTCCCAAAGATACATGTTCATTGTTGGTCTCTGGCCGTCAGGAGGAGTAGCAAAGTTGGCATTGTCAGTTCCTGAAGCTTGGTTGTTGATGATAACAGAGTCACCTTCTTTACCACCCTTTCCAAAGTTTGAGGTTTGGAAGTTTCCAGCCTTCTCAGTGAATCCATACAAGTAGGAGATATCATGAAGAGAGTTGGATACATAAAAGTTGTTGATAATAGCAGCTTGTTTGTTTGCAGCAGTAGTTGGTTCTTTGGTTGCATCGTAACTATGGGTGAAGGTTAAGGATGATCCACCATCTGCCTTCAACGATCCAATCTTTGATTCAACATTGTTGCCTTGAGATGTAGTGAAGGAGGTGGAAGAAGTTTTATGCCAGCCATTAGGAGAAGCAGTCTTGTCAGAAGGATCGGTGACTACTTCAAACCCTTGAGAAGGATTGGTTTTTGGGAGCTTGACTACCTTGTAAGTAGCAAGATGGGAGTAATAGTCTACAGTTTGTACAATTTGTCCAGTTTGAGCATCAACAGAAACTTGGTACCATTTGTTTTTAGCATCATCGCGAAGTTGGAATTGATGGGCAAATACAAGCTTTCCAGAAGGTACTTGAACATAAACCTGGGAGGCTGGGAAATCATCTCTTGGAGCACCCAATTGCTTTGAGGCTACCTTGACAGCATCTTCGAGGGATACTTTTGGTTGAGTTGCAGCAACACTTCTTGCAGTAAGACTTTGATTCTTGCCACTGAATGAAGCTGAGAAGGCGAGTACTTGTCCATTCTTGACATGGACATTTGCGTTGTGGTTGTCAACCTTGACACCATTGATTTTACGGACAGCGTACAAGTGATCAACACCAGCATCGTCACGATAGGATTGTTGGATTTCCAAGTCGTCTTTGGTCAATCCAAGCTCCTTCAACAAGTAATCAGTTCCAAA
>JADIIU010000072.1:0-67274 GCA_027603945.1 Terramyces sp. JEL0728
CAAAGTCACGTAATTCAACTTGTATCTAAAGTCAGTTGCGGAATAGGAATACTTGGTACATTTTTGACTTTGCCTTATTTTGTATCAAACCAGATAAGCTTGAAGACTCCTATCGGAAAACTAACGTTTATCATCTGGTTAAAGGACTTTCAAGACACGCTTATGCGACTGATAGGCAATACTGCTATTTTTCCTATACAGTCCAACTACTTGCTTTGCTCTATTCAAAGCGTAAGTGGTACATTTGCGAGCAACGTAGATGTTACCGCTAACGCCGTCATAGGGTTCTGGGCATTTTATCTCTTTTATATAGGCGGTAATAGGGAAATACTAATGCGGTCTCAAACTTTAATCGTCATTGCCATATACACGTTTTCTTTTGTAATGGCAATAATACCGCTCTTCTCTGGTAAATCCGATCTCTTTGGCGGAGTGTATTGGTGCTGGCTGACTACAAAGTACGCTGAGTATCAGTTTTACACTCTGTATCTATGGGTCTGGATTGTGACTGGACTTAACATTATGTCGGCTGTTTTCACATTCTACAATATCCAGCACAAGCAAGTCGGGTCAAGGATTATTGTTCGATTGTTTTCTTATTTGATTGTATACATCATTGCTTGGGCTCCAACTTCTGCTTACCGGATTTCATTCTATATATATGGTAACGCGCCATTCGCTCTGACAATGCTTCACTACTCAGTTATGCCGATAAGAGGCATGCTACACTATTTTTGTCTCTTGATTGGATTCCAGATCAAGTACGACGTATGCGATTCGTCAGCTCCGAATGGATTTTGTGAAAGCCAATCTATTACTCACTCCAGCATGTCATTTATAAGCAACGGTGAATAGTACCTCTTTTCATAAAGTCAAGTATGCAATGCAAAGGAGTTGTTACGCGTCTTTGGCTAAATATACTCTGTTTAAGATCCATTAATAAAATAGTGTGAAATATCTAGTCATTTGCTATTAATCTTTATTGACGGCAACCAATTTTAAAATATCGGCGGGCGTACTATATTGCATAAATATGAAAGCAATAGCTCCAATTTTGTACAATTTTTAGTTAACGCGTTCTAGATGGAATTCACTCAGACTCAAGACGATGTAATCCGTGTATTTTCAAAAGTATGCTGTGGAATAGGATTGTTTGGTACCATATTGACAGTTCCGCTCTTTGTGTATCAGCAGATAAGGCTCAATACTCCGCTCGGCAAGCTTACTTTGATTATTTGGTTGACAGACTTTTTTGATTCTCTCCAAAGGCTACTCGGGAATACCAACTTGTTTCCGATACAATTAAACTACACTATATGTTCGATTCAAAGCATTATTGGGGGGTTTGCGAGCATGCTGGACGTAACAGCGAATGCAGTTGTTGGCGCCTGGGCATTCTACCTATTTTATATTGGAGGGAATAGAGAATCTTTAATTCAACATCAAACTCAAGCAATACTCGGAATTTACATCATCAGTTTTCTAGTAACAGTTTCTCCACTGCTATCTGGGTATCCAGATCTGTTTGGAGGAAAATATTGGTGCTGGTTAACGGCAAAATATGCCGCATATCAACTGTATACTCTGTATCTTTGGGTATGGCTGGTAGTCGTGTTTAATTCATTTTCATTGGTTCTAACGTGGTATTGCATTCAGAAATGCAAAGTTGCCTCAATGATACTTGTACGGCTATTTTCGTACTTGGTAGTATTTATTTTAATATGGACTCCAACGTCGGCATACCGGATATCCATGTACATGAACAATAGCGCTCCGTTTATTTTAACACTACTGCAATTTTCGGTAAACCCGTTAAGGGGGTTCTTGCGGTTTATATGTTTAATGATTGCATCAAGAACAAAGTATCAGTGTACAAAGGAAGAATGTTGCGAAGGAAATGGCGAAAACCTCTCCCTGGTCCAATCTACCAGATCTTTCCATGAAGGAGCAAAAGAGTAAGCAGAAACCTGTCTCATATCTGACGTGTTCCTCCAACTCACTGACTTGTGATAACAAAATTGCTCCCAATGAATTGAAGCTCGTTTCACTTACCGCAATATTACACAACTTGCGACCAATGGGAATTCATGAAACGTAATATATATTGTCTAATCTTTTTCGTATCCTTAACACGAAAAAAATTCAATTTCCCTACCACATATTTTTATAATTTGGAAGAATGGCTTTCAACGACACTCAAAGTCACGTAATTCAACTTGTATCTAAAGTCAGTTGCGGAATAGGAATACTTGGTACATTTTTGACTTTGCCTTATTTTGTATCAAATCAGATAAGCTTGAAGACTCCTATCGGAAAACTAACGTTTATCATCTGGTTAAAGGACTTTCAAGACACGCTTATGCGACTGATAGGCAATACTGCTATTTTTCCTATACAGTCCAACTACTTGCTTTGCTCTATTCAAAGCATAAGTGGTACATTTGCGAGCAACGTAGATGTTACCGCTAACGCTGTCATAGGGTTCTGGGCATTTTATCTCTTTTATATAGGCGGTAATAGGGAAATACTAATGCGGTCTCAAACTTTAATCGTCATTGCCATATACACGTTTTCTTTTGTAATGGCAATAATACCGCTCTTCTCTGGTAAATCCGATCTCTTTGGCGGAGTGTATTGGTGCTGGCTGACTACAAAGTACGCTGAGTATCAGTTTTACACTCTGTATCTATGGGTCTGGATTGTGACTGGACTTAACATTATGTCGGCTGTTTTCACATTCTACAATATCCAGCACAAGCAAGTCGGGTCAAGGATTATTGTTCGATTGTTTTCTTATTTGATTGTATACATCATTGCTTGGGCTCCAACTTCTGCTTACCGGATTTCATTCTATATATATGGTAACGCGCCATTCGCTCTGACAATGCTTCACTACTCAGTTATGCCGATAAGAGGCATGCTACACTATTTTTGTCTCTTGATTGGATTCCAGATCAAGTACGACGTATGCGATTCGTCAGCTCCGAATGGATTTTGTGAAAGCCAGCTTGCACACTCCAGCATGTCTTTCAATAGTGACGGCGAATTAAGCTTTAAATAGAGCAATCTCTTTCGGCAAAGATCCTCTCTGGCACAATTCAAATATTGCTTCAATACCCGTAATAAACACTCCTAACGCTGAAGAGTTGTAATTCAACTTTATTTAATGAAAATAGTTTGTTGCATGTCCTTTCACACGCAACCAGGCTTGATCCAAAGCATCAACGACTTCTTGTGGTAAAGGTCCCTTTTCCAAATCCTTCATGTTTTCTTGCAATTGCTTCAAGCTGCTGGCTCCAATAATAATTGCATCGCCATATTCCTTCTTTAAATAAGAATGATGATTCATCCATCTGCACGCAACTTCAATCATAGTCAATCCATGTTTATCTGCAACCGGCTTTACAATGTCCAATGCTGAAAAGTAAGCATCGTTCCAGTAACGTACTCGGTACATTTTCCCTTGCCATTTGTTTGGGTCAAAGCGGGAGCCAGCTTCTACATCCTCTTCCTTTTTGAATTTTCCTGAAAAGAAACCACCTGCTAATGGATTGAATGCGTAGAATGAAATCCCATACTTGCGCAAACAAGGGATTAATTCAGGTTCGACTTGACGGTGAATTGCATTGTATATTCCCTGATAAGCTGTTGGCATAACGAAGCCTCGTCGTTTACAAATTTCACATATTTGGGCAACTTCCCATGACATATAGTTGCTTAACCCGAATCTCTTAAAGTAGCCTTCCCTGTAAAGTTTATCAACAGCTTCCATGGTAGTTTCATAATCGGTAGTACGGTCTGGAGCATGCAAATACCACATATCCATCGTTTGAGACCCCAAGGCTTTTAATGAGATCAAAAGATGTTTGCGAAGATCTTCAGGAGAATGAGTGATTGGCTCGCCCATGTTCTTGCCTGCAGTCGGATACAATTTGGTGTCCATAACGATACCTCTTTCATACCATTTAAGCTTTCCGAGATATTCTTCAGACGTACCACCGCCGTAGAACCTTGCAGTATCAATTTCGCTATGGCCGTGAGCTTGGAAGCAATCGAGAATAGCTCGGCAATCGGAAAGGGAAGTAGTTCGAGCTTGTTCTTGTCCTTCCGCTCCGAAAGTCATGGCACCGAATACAATCTTTAAATTGGATATTGAGGTTGGGGGAATCAAGGCCATTTTTGGTGAAAATTAACTTTTTTCAAAAATGGACTTGTCGCCTCGCACTAAACATCACTTTATTAATGGCACGCCAGAGATAAATATGGTTCCAAAGCATGCATACACTCCCAGCATACAGCCCTCGCAGTTATATTCTCCTGAAATCCTCAAAGACGCGATAGAATCACTGGGTAGGCTAGAGATAGATAAAGAACACGAGTCATTCGTAAAATGGCTCTCGTCTAAACAATATCCAAAGGAAAAGATTCGGAAACCGGCAAAGCTATTGACTGTAGAAAGACTTGCGGAGTTGACGGAAGAGGAGTTAGATACGCTTATTAAGCAACTGCAAAAGAACCAAAATACATATGAACGATGGCTGAAAGCAAAGAATGAAATAAAAAGGGAACAGGAAGGGAAGAGGAAGAAGGAACTACAAAAACAGCAAGAAAAGGAAACGCAGAGACAAGAGCAGCAAGAAAAGAGAGAAAAGATCATCCACGAAAAGTTTAAGCAATGGTCGTTATCAAAACGACTGGACCACTTGATAGAAGACCAAATACAAGAAAAGGAAAAGTTGAAGCAGGAATTTGTTCAGAAAACGAAAAAACAGTTGAACCAGGAAGCATTCTATAACTGGATGGAATCTAAAAAACATGCGTCTCCAGCACCTCCGCCTCCCAGCATTGTCAAGCCTTGGGTTCAAGACCCAATAAAAACGCGTAAATGCAATGAAAGTACTTTATCACCGCCTAACCTGTACAATGATTACAAGATATACAAGGAAAAATGTCCGGAATACTTTAAAAAATACGGGCTGTTGGTCGCTAGCGCCGGAAACGAACCCTGTATGGAGGAGCCAGTGAAAAAGGTTGTTGTCAAAAAGAAAACGGTAGAGAGACCGCTGTTTGTTGTTCGGAAAAAATAAAAAGACTGCTATCTGCAGTTTGAAAAAAAGTAAATAATTATGGGTTAATAAAAGTGTAATCATCGCGTTCTAAAGTGCGCGTAACTATTTATGTCCATGAATCAAACTCAAACTCAAATAATACGTATTGTCTCCAAAACATGCAGCAGTTTAGGGATCTTTGGATGCATATTGACTATCCCTTACTTTGTTAACAAGCAAATTAAACTAAGCACACCGCTTGGGAAATTGACATTCATAATTTGGCTGACAGACTTTCACGATAGTTTTACAAGATTAATCGGCGATACCTCGTTTTTCCCTACACAGACGAATTACCTTTATTGTACAATCCAAGGCGTCCAATCGACATTTGCGAATAATGTCGATACGCTAACAAATGCAGTTATTGGCTTCTGGGCACTTTACTTGTTTTGCATTGGGGGAAATAGAGAACTGCTGCTGAAATACCAAGCGCTGTTGATTGTTTTCATTTACACGTTCGCAATAATTATGGCTATAATACCCTTACTATCTGGAAAGGAAGATGTCTATGGCGGCGCTATTTGGTGTTGGATAACTGCGAAATACGGAGTATATCAGTTTTACACAATGTTTCTGTGGGTATGGATCGCAACAATATTCAATACCTTTTCATTGGGGCTGACTTGGTACAATATTCACCATCGAAGAGTTGGAAGTAAGATTATTGTGCGGCTGTTCTCATACCTTATCGTGTATTTGCTCGGTTCTATTCCTACAGCTGCATACAGGATTGCTCTATATTTCTATGATAATGTGCCTTTCGTGCTTGCATTGCTCCAATATAGTATCCTTCCGCTCAGAGGAATGTCCCATTTTATTGTTTTGACGATAGGATTCAATATGAAGTATGTCAGTGACTACGAGTCTTCGATTCCCCAAGGATTGTCAGCAAGTATTTCAGTGGACAACTCCAGAGCTTCACTTGAGCAATCCAGCGTTTCATTTCTGGAAGATGGAAAAAGAGAGTCACTATAATTGGATTGTATGCTCGTTTAAAGGCACGGGATATTTACATCCAGCTACAATAGATTTACGTTTGATTAATATATGCAAGGGTAAAAAGACTTTTCACAATTATTGCAATACTGGTATTTCATCGACATCCATACTCCAAGTTTGGATCGAAAAGAACACCTTGAACTCCATAGTCACTAGTTGGTTCACAAATTTTAGGACCGCGAAAAATTCACGAAAAGAGAAAGTCGAGGTTAAGCAGTTTCTTTTATTTCCTCCTGGAAAGAGCTGGCAGATTGGATATTGGATGAAATCATTGGTGAATTTCCGGGTAGTAAGCTGTCATTTCCGCCAGAGGAGGATTTCACCCCAAAACTGATCAGCAATGCTATATAATGAAACATCCCTCTTGCCGGCACGGTAATATATTGCAATATAGCTATAATATACGGTGATGAGCCGGTAGTGTAAAACGCCATTCTATACCAAAAAACCGGAGCCCAAACTATCACAAAAACGATAAGGTAGGTGAATAATCTAGCGATAATCCGTGATCCTAGTCCAGTTTTTCCAATATGATAACATGTTAGAGCCAAACTGATGATGTTGAACACGCAAATAATCAGCATCCATAAAAAGAAGGTATAGAATTGGTACTGTGCATAATTGGTGCTGATCCAGCACCAAAATATTCCCCCATACACATGTTGAGAACCTGTCATTACCGGGATAAGAGCCAGCAAACTTGCGCAGAAGAATATGCTAAACACCATCAGGGGTTGATTGCTGATAAATACTTGGTTTCTTCCGCCAATGTAAAAGAGGTAGAAACACCAAACGCCTACCACTAGATTGGCCCAAATGCTTATGTTACTTGCAAACGTGGCTTCTATGCCTTGAAAGTAGCATGCGATTTCATTTGTAAGGACGGGTAATGCTGGTGTATAAGCGAGTAACTTTGTCACAGAGTCGAGGAAATCTGCGATCCAAATAATAAAATTCAATTTCCCCAGTGGAGTTTTCAGGTCAATCTTGCCAGAAATAAAAAACGGAATTGTAATTAAACACCCGAATATTCCCAGGCTGCAACTGCATTTTGAAATCAATTGAATAAAATTGTTTTGCGCTTGTGTAAATGGCATGAGGTTGACGCGATTCTTAAAATAAACTAAAGTCGTGTACTGCTACGTAATAAGTTCACTGTTTCTTGATGCTAAATCTATAATCGTATTATTTGGAAATAAAGTTCTCTATTTTAGTTGTAATATTTCATTTTAAAGGACAAAAGCTCCATTATGAAATGATTTGAAGTTAAATCCCCTTAAATCTGAATGGAATATATCAGATTAGATTGCAAAAGCAGGTAGCACGGCTCATTTCATTTTTCAGCTACTTGAAGCGCTCTAATAGATCCATTGCAAAAATCTCTAGTTTAAGTGTAGTTGCGTACTAGTTTTGGTAATCGGGTATCGCTTGGTTTACATTAACTTGCCATTCCCAATCTACCAAAATTTACTCACGCTGGCTTCCAGAAAAAGTATTTCATGGAATCACTCCAAATATAACAATTACTGTAAAGAATTGTATTATTTAAGGCTAAATTAGACAGTCTCCTCAGATCTTCCTTGCGAATCGACAGAAGATACATTGGCTGTCATTTTATCAATCGGTTCTTGCTTTTGTGGCGATGATGAGAAGACTATAGGAGCAATTACAGAACTAACTGAAAAAACCGATTTTCCACGTCTTGTTGAACGACTGCGAGATAACAGAGACGGTCCTTGAGAATGAGAGCGAGTTACACGAGAGAGACCGTGAGGCACTGACTGTTGTTCCGCATCCTCGACTTTTACATTTAAACTGATTACCAAACAGAGGTAGTGGAGGAATCCTCGAAGGGGAATCATAATGTACTCCAAAACTGTCAAGCCAAAAGGAGAAGCGTCAAACATATAAGCAGAAACACGATAGCAAATGGTTGGAAGCCATACCATTAGAAAGGCAATGAGATAGGAGAATAGCCTGACAATAATTCTTGAACCCATGCGTCGCTTTTGAATGTGATACCATGTGAATCCCAAAGATAAAAAATTAAATCCAATAACGGTCCACATCCATAAAAACAAAGTATACAGCTGATAGCCAGGATATTTTGTGCTAATCCAACACCAAATTACTCCAGCGTACAGATTAGGATTACCAGAAAACAGTGGGATAATAGCCATTACAAATGAATAAGCATAGATACAAGATACCATCAGCGCTTGATTGCTAATCAGCACTTTGTTCTTTCCACCAACATAAAATAGGTAAAACGACCACGCACCAACTACCGCATTAGTGGTAACGTCCATGTTACTTGCAAACGTGCCTTCAACGCCTTGCAAGTAACAAAGTATTTGGTTAGTTTGAGTCGGCATAATTGGAGTATTTCCTATTAATTTTGTAAGAGAGTCGTGAAAATCCGTTATCCAAAGCAGCAGAGTTAGCTTCCCGAGAGGTGTGTCTAGTCTTATTCGTCCTTGAACAAAATACTGGATTGATAAAATGACTCCAAAGAACCCTAACGCACAGCTACATTTCGAAATTATCTGAAGGAATTGGTATTCGTCTGCAGTAAAAGTCATCTAGCCTTGACGCGTAAAGGATTCACAATTTTTTACAAGGGAACTCTTCATCCATGTCGCGTCACCGTGTAGCAGATGATGGTTTTTTGGTATTACAGCGATTTAAAGTGCTTTTCAACCGAAATTTCGCACGACTATAATCTGTATATACTTTTTTCCTTTTTCCACTGATTGGGATATACAAACTACAACGCAAACGACACCAAGTCTCAGTGGTGTAGGAACCTGCAAGTCAACTGCTTTTAAGCCAGTGGGCATGGTTATTGGACTTCTAATAGGTTGTTGAACATCACATTCTTATTTGCACTGGTCTATCCAGATGAACCGCATTATGAATTTATTTTAATTTCAATTCTGATCCAAGGCATCGCACTGCTAAGCAGAAACAGTGATATTATTACGTCAGGATGTCATCAAGTATTTTTTAAAATCTGGTGATGGAGATTTTTCATGGCTGAACAATTGGCATCTGCCGGAAAGACAGCTTCATATAAACTGCAAGCATGTTCCAACCAAGAAAAGAATATAGCTTTGAGAGCAATCTACAATCAACTGAAAAATAACAAGGAATTGATTATCCAGCAAAATAAACTGGACTTGGAATTAGCCAAACAAAAAGTCAAGGACGGAGAGTTGTCTCAGTCTCTATTCAATAGACTGGATATTGCAAAAAAATATGATTCGCTCTTACAAGGAGTATTGGATATTGAGCAATTGCAAGACCCAACAGGGCAGTTGCAATTGGCAAAGCAACTTGACGATGGGTTGGAATTGTACAGAGTGTCGTGTCCAGTTGGTGTATTATTGATTATATTCGAAGCCAGACCCGAAGTAATTGTTCAAATATCGTGTCTAGCAATCAAATCTGGAAATTCGGTTATATTAAAAGGCGGAAAAGAGGCCAATAATTCCAATATTTGTCTGATGGAAATGATCCAGAAGGCTTTAAATGACAGCAAAGTTATTCCTCCGGAAGCAGTTCAGCTGGTAACAACTAGGGATGACATTGCTACTCTGCTGAAACTGGATCGATATGTGGATTTGGTGATTCCTCGCGGTTCAAATGATTTGGTTAGATATGTACAAGAAAACACACGGTGCACGATTTTTAATTTAGGATTCCAGTGCTAGGACATGCTGATGGCATTTGTTCCACTTTTGTCGATGAATCTGCTGATATTTCAAAGGCTGTAAACATTGTTGTAGATGGAAAGGTAACTGGGAATTGATTCAGACCAACTATCCAGCTGCATGCAATACTACAGAGACATTGTTGATACATTCTGCTATTTTGAATTCCCATTTGCCTGCGATTGCCAATGGATTAACGGAAAAGAACGTACTTATTAGGGCAGACGAAAAGGCATTGGAAACTTTATCCAGAACCCATTCAAAGTTTATTGGAAGCCGGATCGTCGCTGCAGTTCCTCAAGATTTCAAAACAGAATTTCTTGATTTAGAAATTGCCGTGAAAACGGTAGATTCGGTGCAGCAAGCCATTGAGCATATCAATACGCATGGCTCTAAACATACCGACTGTATTGTATCAGAATCCAAAGCCAATGCGAGCACGTTCATGTCCTTGGTAGATGCAGCAGGCACTTATTGGAACGCATCAACAAGATTTGCTGATGGTTTTAGATACGGGTTTGGCGCCGAAATTGGGGTTTCTACCAACAAAACCCATGCCAGAGGGCCAGTGGGGTTGGAGGGATTGATGATTTACAAGTACAAGCTGTATGGCAATGGGCAGTGTGTCGGAGAATATTCTGACGGTGCGAAACAATACAAGAGAGCGGATTTAACGTTTGATCATTATAATAAACATCAATAAAGTTTGTCAGTTACTGATGTGATGGCCATCTCCCAAAATGACTCCTCAGGTTCAACAATTTTCAAGCATGACTAGAGATAATACAGTCTGTATTATCGGCTCAGGAGCGTCAGGATTAATTGCAGCCCACAAATTATTAAAGGCAAACATTGGATTCGATTTATTTGAGCAAAAGGACTATCTTGGTGGAGTCTGGCATTACGACGCTCAACCACTCGCAAGCGAATCGTACATCAGGGAGTATAATGGCAATGCAGAGTATATCAGCATCAACCGCAATGAATCGAGTATTCCAAGTGCGTTATATCCGTCTCTCCATACAAATTTGCCAGCCGAGTTGATGGGTATGCGGGATTTCCCATTTGAATCAGCAGAGCAATTCCCATCTCATACAAAGGTATACGAATACTTGTTGGATTTTGCAAACAAAAAGGGAATAACTCCACATATCAAGTTCAACCACCAAGTAGAAAATATTTCAGGAAGCCGAGTTACAGTCAATGGCACAACTAGGGAATATGATTATGTTATTGTTGCTAATGGGCACTATGCGGTTCCAAAAATACCGAATACTCCAGGATTGAGCTCATTCAAGGGGACGATTATGCATTCGCAAGAGTATAGAAACCCAATTGGCGGTAAAGTTCTGGTAGTTGGAGGATCATATTCTGGAAAAGATATAGCAAGGGAAATCCAGGATGTTGCTGGTCTGTTAGAAACCCTGTGGAGGACCAAGTGTCGGTGGTGGAAAGATTTACAGAAGACGGATTCGTTTGCAAGGAAGGAGCGTTTAAAGTGGACACCATCATCTTTGCTACTGGATACAAGTACTCGGCCCCATTTTGTGAATTCCTTGATATTAACAAAGGTAGTTGTTACTTATGCAGGCATAAACGATCTTTACTTGCATATGTTTTATAAGCCAAATCCAATGTACATGTTTTTGGGCGTACCAATGGGTGTAGTTCCTTTCCATCTGGTTGAATACCAAGCTGAGTTATGCGTTGCTAGAATTCAAGGTTTGCGGATTGATTTCAGTGGATCTGATATGGAGCCTTTGGAAGGAAAAGCCAAGCATTGGTTTGGAGCAGACAGGGAGTTTGTATATTGTGACTATCTGGCAAGTTTGTATGGCGGGCCACTCGTACCAAACTGGAGAAAAGAGCTTCGATTAAATGCAGCAACTCTAAGAATAAAGCAGCTTGGATTCTAAACCTCCAGATTTGAATATTTAGGTCCCAAGACGTGTTCTAACATAACCCTCGACACATAAATCACCTATGACGACAGATTTTTCACGTCAATAAATGTCCTTGACAGATTCTGAAATTAATCTAGTTATTCTGATATCCAAGGCTTGTTGTGGAGTTGGCTTGTTTGGAAATATTCTTACAATTCCATATTTTATGAATAACAAGATTAATCTAGCAACTCCAATCGGAAAGCTCACTCTAGTCCTGTGGATTACAGATTTTCATGATGCCTTTTTCAAACTGATTGCTCATACAGTGCTGTTCCCCTCACAGAGTAACAAAACGCTATGTTACATACAAGGAGTGGAGGGCACATTCTCCAGTAACGTAGATGTAACTGTTAACGGAATATTGGGATTTTGGTCGTTCTATCTATTCATAATGGGAGGAAAGAACCACATACTGGTCCGCCATCAAACCCTGCTGATTGTTGGAATATATACATGGGCGTCAGTATTAGCTATTCTCCCACTATTCTCTGGAAAGCAAAATTTGTATGGTGGTGATATTTGGTGTTGGATCAGCCCAAATTATCCAGGATATCAGTTTTACACAAGCATACTCTGGATGTGGATTGTAATAGTTTTCAATACTCTTTCGTTTTTCTATACTTTGTACCGTATCCGAAGATGTAATACTGGACCGCAAATAGTCATGAGGTTATTTTCATATCTCATTGTATTCCTTGTCGTGTGGATTCCATCGAATTTGTACAGAGTTTCGGAGTATCTGTATGGGTCTTCACCGTTCGGATTGGTAGTGTTGGAATTTTCAATGATTCCGCTACGTGGTATGCTGCACTATCTTAGTCTTGCAGCAGTGTTAAACTTAAACTGTGATTCGCATCTAGAACATATTTCGCAGGTAAATCCCAAAACTGAAGAGACAGACTTACTTTATACTTTATAATAAATTTCCATCTTTGGCTGATTAGGTTGATCACGTTACTTGATTGTTATTAGCGAGCAGGGCGGGCAAATTCTCCGTGAGTGTCAATAACGATAAATAGTTCCAAGTAACCGGTGGAATGGTAGTTACCGGAAATCTATCGTCCTTTGTCCGCTTCTCCCTATCGAATCATCGAATAAGCGAAAATCTAGAAGGAGGCGGGTAAATACCCATTCATGTGGAAATATTCCTATCGCGTTTCTTTCATGTCTTTAGATGACTATCCAGGCGACTTGATTGCAGTCTCTTCAAAAACTGCAAGTGCTATTGGTTTCTTTGGAGCTGTCGTGACAATACCAATGTTTGTTTCAGGACAACTCCGGCTTTCAACACCACTTGGCAAATTGACTTTTATTCTATGGATTGCAGACTTTCAAGACTCGTTGTTTAGACTGCTTGCTAATACACCTGTACTTCCCATACAAACGAACGAATCTGTATGTTATTTTCAAGCAATTATGATTACATTCGCAACAATGTGTAGCGTGACTGGAAATGCGATAGTCGCTTTCTGGGCATTCTATTTGTTTTATATTGGAGGTAGAAACGAAATATTAATCAAAAACCAAACTGCGATGATTATTATGCTTTACACCTTTTGTGCTGTACTGGCTCTGTATCCACTATTTATCGGACCACATGTTTATATTGGAACTATTTGGTGTGCTTTGAAATCACAGTACAGTGTTTATTCATTCTACACATCACTACTATGGATTTGGATCGTGACTGCCTTCAATATAGCGAGCCTAGGCTTTACGTGGTACCATATTCAAAGTCGGAGGTTGGGTTCTTTGATTATCGTCCGTCTGTTTTCCTATCTGGTAGTCTATATTCTTGTTTGGACTCCGGCGGTGTGTTTCCGAATATCTCTGTACTTTTCCAACGATGTGCCATTTGCGATATCATTTTCATACTATATTGCGGTTCCGCTCAGGGGGATGTTGCACTATATCTGCTTGATAATTGGGCAAAATATTAAATACAGCAATTCAACAACAGACGTTGTTCTTCCCGGTGGATTATCAATAATCGAAGATGACGATCCGTATAGTAACTCTTTTCAAGACGAGACTAAAGATTATGAAAGGGATGCGAATATTTGAAATAAATTATACCCAACTACTCGTTTTTCTCGTGTTCGATTAATACAAATTTGCCACTGAACGAATACAAGCAAGAATAATTAGAAGCAAGTCTGCTTCTGATACGAATTTGTTGCTTGCTGGATTCGAGCTGCTCAATAGCGAGGTCTGTGCAATGCAGGTTAAATTTGTAGTTGAGTAGAACCAGATATGGGGAATCCAGTGCTACAAGATAACCATCTTATCAGCTGATTCAAGTAAACGATTGTATTGTCGATATCGAATATTGGGTGGCTTAATGTTTCCTGCCAAACAATTACGCGTTAAACATCAATGGCATTAACTGAATATCAGGGGGAGCTAATAGTCATAGCTTCGAAAACCGCAAGTGCGATTGGATTTTTCGGCGCAATACTGACGATACCAATGTTTGTGTCTGGACAGCTTCGACTTTCCACTCCACTTGGCAAGCTGACTTTTATAATATGGTTTGCAGATTTTCAAGACTCTTTAATCAGATTACTGGCAAATACACCAATCCTACCGATACAAACTAACGAAGCAGTATGCTATTTTCAGGCTACCATGGCAGGATTTGCAACAAACTGCAGTGTAACTGGAAATTTAATAGTCGCATTCTGGGCTTTTTACCTGTTCTATATTGGAGGCAAAAACGAAATATTAATCAAAAACCAAACTGCGATGGTAGTTGTCCTGTACTCTTTTTCGAGTGTCCTGGCAGTAATTCCTATTTTTTTTGGGCAGCATGTTTATGCTGGAACCATTTGGTGCGTGTTGAAGCCAGAGTACAGTGTTTATGCTTTCTACACGTCAATAATGTGGATTTGGATCGTGACTGCTTTTAATCTAATCAGTCTAGGCTTTACTTGGTACCATATTCAAAAACGTAGGTTGGGATCCATCATTATCGTTCGGTTATTCTCTTACTTAATTGTTTATATTATTGTTTGGACTCCAGTCGTCGGTTTCCGGATATCCTTGGCTTTCTCTAATTCGGTACCGATAGCCCTTTCATTGTTGTACTATACAGCTATTCCGCTGCGTGGCATGCTACACTATATTTGCTTGGTAATTGGGCAGCATATCAAATATAGCACTTCAACTACCGAAATTGTTCTTCCAAATGAATTGGTGATAACTGAAGATGGAGAGCAATATTACGACTCGTTTCGAGACGGAATAAAGGATTGTGAACAAAGCTCAAATAATTGAAATAAAGGATACCCAATAATTGGTCTGAACAGCGCTCTCATTCCTGAGTTTGAAGGCAGAGGAGTGCTTGTTCCTTTATGATATCTAGAAGGAGTGTTCATTGTGAATTCATCCTGTGGAGACTAACTGAACAACTGCAATAATTCAATGGCCATTCTGTGGTCAGGATTCGTCTCCCTAACATCTACAACACAGCCGCTGTTACCTCATCACAGATCTGTGTTAATTTCCTCATTTGCTTTAATTTTTCCATTCCGCTAGCATTTTTGTGACCAAAGCCAATTTGGATAAATTCTTTTACAAAAAATACATGAAGGAAGTAGCAGTAATAGGGTCAGGGCTTGCAGGATTGTCTGTAGCACACTTGCTATCGAAAAGCAAGGATCATAAAGTCACACTGTTCGAGAGTTCGTCCAGTTGCGGACTGGATGTTGCTTCAGTTTCAGTTGAAGACAAGGAAAACAATGAAGTTAGAATAGATGTTCCAATGCGAAGTATCAACAAAGCTTATTACCCAACGCTATTTAAGTTATTCAAACATATTGGAGTTCAGGAAAGACAAGGCGGCTACGAAACAGCCTGGTCAGAATGGAAGGGAAATTCATCGAGTGGTATATGATATTAACAGCAGAAAATCCAAACACCACTTATTTTAATGCCTATCGGCCAAGGACAGAGAATTGGAGATGCTACTATGCATTAATCGACCCGTTCTGCAAGCCATTGACGACACTGTACTTTACATTTGAGTTTGTCCGTTTGTTCTTGCACACCGTATATTATTCGTACACCAACGGATTCCATTTAATTCACGGCACATTTGGAGAATACTTGGAAAAGCATCATTTTGGTGGTGATTTTGTTTCAATGTTCTTGCTCCCTTTCCTTACTTCTATGGGTACGTGTACCTCTGATGCTATGCTTGAATACCCAGCGAGAGTTATCATGCATATGACTTCGCTGTTTGGCACGGAATTTTTCCAAACCAAAGGTGGAGTTAGGACTGTCGTTGAAAAGTTATTATCAAACGTTTCTAGCGTTAATTACAGCTGCGCTATTGTAGGATTATGGTATTTAAAGGATGAAAACAAAGTTGTACTGCAAGATTCGCTGGGAAGAATGTACAAGTTTGATCACGCCATTTTCTCTACTCAAGCCAAAATTGCAAAGAACATTCTGACTGCTAAACCGCCAGCACATTTGGAAGGCAAAGTATCCCCTCCTAGCCCGTACTTGTTGGCCTCGCTTGGAACTTTTCCTTATGAAACTGTCAAAGTTATTGTGCACACCGAGGAATCTATTATGCCTCAAGACAGGTCCCTCTGGAGAGGTATCAACATTACTTGTGATGGAAAAGAGGCAATGGCCACCCTTTGGGTGAATTACACCCAAGATTTGCCAAAAGGGACCAAAGACTACTTTGAATCGTCAAGCATCTTTGTCAAACCGGAACCGGTAATCCCTGAAGAAAAAACCATTGGGCAATACGCTTTCCCTCGCTCATTTGTAACTGAGGAAAGCTGCGAAGGATTGGACGAATTGGAGCGACTGCAAGGAGTCAATCAAATATCATTTGTTGGAAGTTGGGCTTGGCCAGTAGTTTCAATTAACATTAGGGCATGCCGCTATTAGAAGGCTGTGTTGCTTCCGCGGTTCGTTGTTCTGAACGTTTAGGATTAGAACGACCATGGATCCCAGAAGGATATGAAGCCTTGCCTTGGTCTCCTGCTGACGACACGCTTGAGACTGGTATTGTGGAGAGATTCTTGAAAAACGAACTCGTAGCAAACAAGGACCAACAACTCTCACTATTCAGCAAATTGTACAATCGATTAACGATCTTTTACATTGGGTGTTTCATGTGGATTACCACGACAGCAATTGGGTTGACTGTATTCAATAAGAAAAAGCTAAATTAACTGCAATAAAAGAAATACGTTTATTCCTTGTGTTTGACTGCTTCAGACTCCAATTCACCGTTCTTGATGACAGTCTTGAATTGCTCAGAAACAGGTTTTTCGGTGAATTCTCCATTTTCAGAAGGAATCAAAATATTCATTTCAGATGATTTTGCACTCAAAATTTCGATATCAAGACATTCTTTGGATAGGTACAATTGCAAGCCGTCAGTCTTGTCAACAACCGTAGTTGGGCACTTGCCGGTAATTTGAATTTGAAGACGTTGGCAATTCACTGCATCCAAAGTGGCAACAATGTTTTCAGCTAAAAGGCCAACCTTTTTACAATTATCTGAGTTAGGTTCGAAATACCAATAGAAATGGCATTGACTTTTCCCAAAACCTTGATGGTGCTGTTTTGGCAGTTGTAGATATAAACCGTATGCCTGATTTCGGTTTGGTCAATGACAATCTCATTGTTTCCGTTGTAGTTTTCGACCACCCACTTGTTACCTTCAAGAGCCAACTTTGGTGGTCCTTTTGGAGCGCTGTTTCCTTTGACGGCAGAAGTTACTATATCAAGGATAAAATACCTGGCTTTTCAACGGCTTTGACAATGCTGGTTGCACGTAACTCGGGGTTTTTGTGGGTCATTTCAGATTTGTCAACCTTGCGAAGGCCAGTTGTTCCTCTGCTTAGTTCGCCCAATAAATCCGCTGGGTTTGGAGCAGCCGGCTTTGAAGGAGTAGAAAAGGATTCTAATTGCGCAGCTGTTGGAGCTGGTGGTGGTGGAGGTGCTCCGCCAGATTGTGCAGCCGCAGCTCCGCCAATATCTATATATCAAAGATCTTTTACTGGCTGATTTAGCATCGCCTCCTTTTGGGTTCCAAGCTAGTCCAGTAGTATGCCATTGCTTGACATATGCTTGCAACTCGACCAATACACCTAAATAACTGTTAACCCATTCAACGTGGGTTGGGTGTCTCGTTAAAAACCATTTACTTGTCCTTGTTGTCCTTAATTACACGGTTTGCATAGAATTGGGCAGCGTCTTTCATTTCTCCAATGTACGGTGCTGGAGTTGGAGCAACCACAACCCACCCAAGTGCTGGGATACCGTCAGCAATAGCAGACAAGTGGAAAAACAAAGGCGATGGTCTGTTCTTGTCCTTGATTTCTGTAATAGCCATAATACCTTTCTGCAAAGGTGCGATGATTTCTTGAAGAGTTTTATCATCTGGCTTTTTCGAAACTGCTGCAATAGCAACTGCACGTTAATTTCACAGTACCAATCTTTCTAACAGCTGCAAATGCGTGTAAAACTTCCGTAACCTATAATTATCCACTAAATACTTGTTTTTCAACTAATTCACCGATTGGTTTTGATTGAGCAGCGAATGATTGTAGAGAGCCAGTGATTATTGCATCCAAAGCAGAAACGGCAGGTGAAGAGGCTGCTGCTGCCGACGCATTTCCAGTTGGTGGAGCTCCTGCTTTTCCTCCATTTGCAATAACATCCAATCTTGCTGCTGTGGCTTCCAGTCTTTCAATTAAGCTCGCGAGTCTTGACTCCATTTCAGATTTGGTGGATTTTTTCTCGGCTTCGCTGCTGGGCGTCAGCTTCCAATAAGATACATAATAGATACATTATATATCTATTGGCTTCGCGTTACAGCGATAGGCGAGTTGGAAATAGCGGTCTGTGAGAGCCTCTCTAGTAATATAATTCACAGCGTAATCCGTCAAAACACTTTCTTGACTACTTATCCCAAACCATGTAGATAAGCACAACGTTCGAAATTAAGGATTGAAACTTTATTCAGGAGCGACGGCACCTTGGAACTTTTGAAATACATCGCTTAGCCCTGATGTTTCTGACTGCGAGTACTTTTTAAAGATTAAAGCAGCTATGAGCAAGCCTTCAGCGCGTTTCACTCTGTCCTCGATTGGAATGGATGTATCTTTGAATATCTTTACACAGACAGATCGCAGAGTAGCTTCAACATCAAGGACAGTGAAACTCCACAAGGTCTCAACCATGCTGCCAAGACTTTCTTTGCTAATCTGGGGCTGTTCGCCTTCCTTTTGCTTCATCTTACCTTCTTCTTTTTTTACATTTTGGTACATTTTCACTGCACTTGAAACTACCTTGACTCTGTTTGACATTACGTGTGCGGATTGGGAGATATTGTTCAATCCCAAACCAGCGGTGACACTTGATTTGAATCCAAGGTAGATTTGAGATTGTTCTTCATACACATATCCCTACGAATAAATTTTGAATTACCAAAACGCCAATCAATGTACCGCCAAAAGCTGTAGCACCCAATTCTTTTGCTTCGGCTTCGACGTGTGTTTTGAACGCGATATGATCTTCACTTTTATCTTGAATATATTTGTCTAATAATTTGGCAAGGTTGACTGCACATTGCACTTCCCTCTTCTTTTGTTTCAATTTCATTTGATGTTCGATTCTTTGCATATTTTCTACTTGCGGGTTTTCATAGGAAGCCAGTTTTTCTTGCATTGAAGCTAGCTGCAATTCTCCAACAAAAGCTTCAAAGTTTTGGCTGCCAAAAATGACTTCATAGAGTTGCGCGCTGTCAAACAAGTTCTTTTCATCTACTGTGCCATTTAGATCGTACGCGGCTCTTAATTGCGGGTTGGATAGTACTTGATATGCGTTTCCTAATTGCTGGAACTTTTCATGTGCAGTTGGATCATCGAGATTCTTGTCTGGATGCAACGCAATGGCCTTGGTTCTATAGGCTTTCTTGATTTCGCCTCCAGTTGCAGTTGGTGCTACACCCAAAACATCATACAATTCGGTGTTTGTTACTTTGCGAACTTGAGCTTTTTCCATCTTTGCTTCCTCTTCTTTCAATTCTTCAACTTCCTTTGGAAGATTGTAAAGATACCAAACTCTCTTTTCTTCATCCCATATTTTTTCAGACATTTTTGAATGAATGGCAATTGGAGTATTGACGATTCCTCTCCCAATTTGAACGATGCCAGTTCCAGCCCCAGCCAATGTCAGTCCGACAGCAGATACTACCCCCATTCCTAATCCTTTGGCAAATCCTAATGCACCTTCTTCTTGGGCTCCTAATACTGGGAGTGCGACCAAGCTGGCAACTCCGCCAGCGACGCCTTTTCCAATTGACTTTAAACCTGAGGATAGCCCTGCTACAGCATCTTTTGGATTTCTTGTTGAAAATATTTCTCCCAGCTGTACATTCTGGTCTTCTTTTGCTGCACTCGCCAAAAACTTTGCTTGCTGATTTTGATTCTCCATTTTGTGGAGAATTTGAAGGCACAAACATTTGTGCAAGTCGAGCGGACACAACTAAATGCAGCTATTATTACAGAACCTGCCCTGCAATTATGGTTTAATCAAGATCACATTCTCATGCGGATAACTAGAACATGGATCGCCAACAAACACGTTTGCCCTCTAACCACAAGCGCAGTAGCTGGCTTGGTCGTTTCTACCCTGGATTTTTGATGTGGGGATGAAAATGAAACAGAAGTTGGCGAAAAAAAGAAAATGAAAGTAAAGTCACTACAGGAATTGTGTGTGCAGGTACTAAGAAGAAATGTTGCTGGTATGCTTTTAATTAACGTAAGCCTTGGCAAACCTCCAAGAAATACCAGAGCGGTTTATTGTGCCCATACTGCAGAGCTCCACTGCCAAACAAGTAATTTTGAACTGACTGTTAGCTGTACAGCTTGGAAACAATGAATCCTTGGATGATGGAAACCACAGACATAATTTGGAAATCGCTTTTAAAACGAGAATATCCAATGGCGACAGAAGTAGAATCCAGTTCGTGGAGGGACACATTTAGCAAATACCGCCAGGCTCAAAAGGAAAAACAAGAGAGGATAGCTAGGCGCTTGCAAGAGCTGAAAAAAGAGTCGCAGGATTCAAAAGAGTCTAGAAAGTGTAAAGTGTTGGAGAAACCACCAAAGAATGTGCGTGGGTTGTTTAAATCTGGGTATGGGACAAATAAATCGACAAGCAAAGAGCGGAGCGGAGTCCTGGCAAAGATACGAAAGCAAATGCAGAAAGAGATTGTATACCATAGAGTTAGCGATCTGCCCGATCGCAAGAAACTAGCGGATAAAATTGTAAACAAGCGATAGCTCTAAATATATTTAGTTGGTAATTTTATACTCGAAATGATAATCGGAATCCCTAGATTCATCGTGAGAGGAGGATCCATTGAAAATCATTTGACATTTTCAATCTTCAAATGACCATCCAACATGTTTCAACTGATCAAGCGCCAAAAGCCATTGGCCCATATTCACAAGCAGTAATCGCAAATGGGTTCGTATTCACTGCAGGGCAAATCGCATTCATCCCAGAAACAATGGAATTGTTAAATGGAGATGTGCAGGCTCAAACCAAACAAGCTCTGACCAATCTTAAAGCAGTATTAGCAAAAGCAGGCACTTCGTTTGACCACATTGTAAAGACAACCGTATTCTTAAAAGTAATTAAGGTTAATGTAGGACATGAATGACTTTGCAAAGATGAATGAAACTTATGCGGAAATGATGGGTACTGCTCGACCAGCTAGATCCGCCGTTGAAGTTGCCAGGTTACCAAGAGACTGTCTTGTAGAAATTGAATGTGTTGCGCTCATTCCATCAAAATTATAAGGCTTTATTAGTCTGATTCATCAACAAAGTTTTGGATTTCTGAAATATTTTTGTATTTTCGATGTTTTTGACGTTGCTTGATTCTTTCAATGTCTGCCTCAAGTTTCATTGTCTAAATCAGTATAAATTACCTCGGTCATTGGCGTTGGTGCTTCAAGGTCAATATCGTTCAATGGATGGTGCTTTGGAACGTATTTTTTGCGGTGGGACTTTACCATTAGTGCCTTGTCCAAGTCTCGGCATAGTTTCTTTCTTTCTTCAATCATTTCAGCTTCTTTTGCTACAAGGACACCTAAATGTCTTTCGGTATCTTCGTTCTGTTTTTCCAGGACAAGATATTTATCATGTAACTGGCCATACTGTCTTTTTTCAATGGTGATTTGATCAATAAGGTCCCGTCTTTGAGCTGCATTCTTTTGAATTATAGCTTCCAGCTCATTGATTCTACCGCTGCTTTGAGCTAACTGATGATTGATTTTAGAGATGGTTTGTTCATAGTGCTCTCGCATATTATTTGCTTCCTCTTTCCTTATGTAAATTCTGCATTACCATTTTTCGCTCATGCATCGTTGCGTGCTCAGCAGCTTTTGCAAGTCTCGACAAGTTTTCGCATGCTCATTGGAAACGTTGTCCAAACGACTGCTGTGTTCGGAAAGCTGGAGTTCATATTTACTCTTCAGTGTCTTGATTTGCGTTTCGTAATTGGCAACTGCAGAATGCAAATTATCGATGGCATTCTTTTTTTCGTGCTCCAAAGTAGATACTTTTTGTAATAGACCTATTCTTTCGTTTTTGTTTTCTTCTACTTCTCGTTCTACTCTTTTTAGTCTTCTGTATGTATCTTCTTGTCTTTCTGCATTTTGGTGTCGTTCTTGTTCATATTGCTGCTGATCTCTGTTCATCTTTTGATGGGTACTATTGTTGGTTTTGCTTACCTTTCCAACTTTTGGACTGCATCGTTCCTTTCTCTTTCTGATGCGCGTAATTTAGAGTGCATTTCATCAATCGCCATTGTTAGTCGGTCTGCTTCAGCCGGAATGTGTCTAGTTAGTTTCTCCAATTCACTTTCTGCGGCTCTATTGTTAGTGAAATAAACCTCTTTTCTCTAATTGCTCGTTCAACTTGAGTTTGAAGATTAGCACAAAGTTCTTCCAATTTGTTTGTTTCGAGCGCTTCCTTCTTTCTTTCAACTTGATATTGCGATTTCAGCGTCTGAATAGCCAACTCATTTTTTTCTTCATAGATTTTTGGTAATTCCAAGCATTTTTGTGTTAAGGATTGTACTTCTTGCACAAGACTCTGCTCTCTTTTAACTGCACCTTCTCTTTCAAACAGGGCTTCCTCTAATTCATGTCTTTCTTGCTGTCTGGTTTCTATACTTTCTATTTCTTTACTTTCCGCTAAACTTAATTTCCGTTCTAAATCTTTGATGATTGCTGTCTGTGTTTCCGCTTGTTCAACCAAGTCTTTGTCTTTTTGAGCCAGCTCATTGTTCTGCCGGTCGAGTTCTACGTTAGAAAGGGCTTTCCTTCAAAAGACTCTGTCTTGCGTTGGATTTCGTCCAGCAATTCCTTTTCTCGACTATTGGCAACGGTAGTTTCCTTTAGCAGCTCTTGATATCTATTAGTCAAATCCGCAACCAAGGCTTGTAGTTCTTGATTCTTTAATATCTGATTTTCCAATTCACGCTGCTTCTTCTTATTAATTGCGTGTAATTGATCGATATCTGCATCTTTGGTTGCCAATTCATGGTTTCCAGCCTTTAGTTTTCTTTCTAATTGTTTCTTTTCGTCTTCGATGCTTTCAAAATTGTGCTTGTATTGAACAGCTTGGTCTTTGCTTTCTTCCAAATTTTCAGCTGCTGTTTTGTCTAATTTTAATTCCAATTACATTGACGGCCGAGATTGGCCAGATTGTGTTTCAATTGAGTAATCTCATCATGCTGAATGTCATTCTCTTCCAATAATTTATCGTTCTCCTTGATCAGCACCGCAATTTGTTCGTTGGATTCGTCAAATTCTGGTTCAAGAGATTTAACATTGTACGCACCCTTTTGCAGAGTGCCATCGGCTGGGAGAAATGGTTTTGCTGGAATATTCGTTCCAAGCTGAACTGGAGTTTTCATAAAGTCAAAGTTTGGTTGGTCCAGATTTGAATTTGTCGGGATGCTTTCTAAAGATCCAAACTCTCCCATTGTCATCCTATTGAGCATCTCGCTTTCTTTTATCTGAGCATCAACCTTTTTGAACAACTCATCGTCATTCTCCATTTTTGCAGCCGCTGGTTTCCCCTGCAATGGTTTCATATAACCCAATTCATTTACGCGGAATTTATCAGCTATGGATGGTGTCTTTCGTTTCAAAGTTTCTAGATAAACAAACACGAACCTTTGATAGATAAATTTCTGATAAGCGGCACACTGGTCCTTCCTGATGGCTCTAAATCACTGGTTTTGTTAATTTCCCCGACTGAATTAAATGTGGGGATATCGAAACTGTCCATCTTTTGCAGATGCTCCATATCGCGTCAAAGTTTGCAACCACATTTCTGATTTACTTTGCCGCCTCTAACTCATAAATTCTTGCGGATATATTAGCAACTGGAATCTCCAAGGTGTGATTGTAAATATACAGCGCGAGCACATTGCACTGAAACTACAAACTCACCAGTCGCCTCTAGTTTAATCATATTAAGCTTATGGAGGAGTTTTATGACTCGCTCAAGACAATTTTTAAAGCCTCAAGATCTTGATTTCAAATCTCAAATGGAAATTGATTGGCCGGACCGTTGGCAGAACATACACCACTATTTAAAACGAGCTGGACCTTTTTCAGTAGAAGGATTTCAACCTGGTCCTGAGGTAATTGAATATCTCCACGAATGTTCAATCTGTATCATTGGCGCTGGAGGTTTAGGCTGCGAATTAATTAAAAATCTTGCAATGACTGGGTTCAAAGATATTCATATTATTGATATGGACACCATTGATGTTTCAAACCTCAACAGACAGTTTTTGTTCCGACAAAAAGATGTTGGAAAGAGTAAAGCTGAAGTTGCCGCCGAATTCATAATGAATAGAGTTCCTGGATGTAAAGTTACACCATATTTCGGAAAAATTCAAGATAAAGACGAAGAATATTATTCTCAGTTTACATTGGTTATTTGCGGTTTGGATTCGGTTGAAGCACGGAGATGGATGAATGCAATGGTAATAGGGATGTATGACGAAGAAGATCCATCTACTTTGAAGCCGCTGATTGATGGGGGTACAGAAGGATTCAAAGGACAAGCCAGAGTGATATTACCAAGGATGACGGCGTGCTACGAATGCTCTCTAGAAATGCAAACAAAACCAAGGACCTTTCCCATGTGTAACTACTTTTTAAATGGATAGGCACGATTGCAAACACTCCAAGACTACCAGAGCATTGTATTCAATTTGCTTCTCAAGTTCAGTGGCCAGAAGAATTTAAAGACAAGAAATTGGATGGTAATACTGATTAATCTAGGCGACGACCCCGAGCATATCCAATGGTGTCTTCGTAAAGCAAAGGAAAGAGCCGATCAGTTTGGAATACGCGGCATCACTTATTCGCTTACCCAAGGGGTAGTGAAGAATATTATTCCTGCAATTGCTTCTACCAATGCTATTATTGCTGCGTCTTGTGCGAATGAGGCATATAAACTGGTAACAGGATGTGCTGGATCGATGCAAAACTATATGATGTATGTCGGGGATGCTGGAATTTATACGTATACCTTTGCTTTGGAGCGCAAAGATGAATGCCCAGTGTGTGGGTCAGCTTTACTCCAAGTTACTATGGACAAGAATCAAACTCTACAGGATTTACTGGATCTGCTTTTAGAAAAGAACGAAGTGTAAGCTTGAATTAATCTAGCCAATTGAAACGGCCTTCTCTGCGCACTTCTAGGAAATCATTGTACATGCAAGCACCACCACAACTGGAAGAAATGACTCGCAAAAATTTAGGGTTGGAGCTTCACGAGCTGATTGAATCAGAGGAAGAAATTAATGTGACTGATATGAACCTTCCAATTTCGTTGCGGTTGCATGTCAAGCTTAAATAAAACAATGCCTCTCAAAAATTCTTTCTAATTTCAAAATGCAAATCGGAACTAGACAAACCAACAGCCAGACAATAACTGTTACTCCAACAAATGCAGGAACTATTTCCGTACAAGCACAGCAACCAGAGACTCAGCGCAGGACGGTCACCTTTGACTCAACAGCAGTGGATAATGAAAACTTGAACAAAAAATCATCCAAGAGTAAGTAATTGCTAATCCAGTTTGTTGTATATACAGAAAACCATATAACCCGGACGATCCTAGTAGTGATGAGGAGAGTGGGGATGAGAAGGGGAACAGCTATGAAATCCAGCCAAAGTACAAAAAGAAACACCACCACTGCAGCCATTAATATATTATTTTTATCTTATTGTGGACCCAGTTTAGCAATTTGAATTTCAAAATCTTTATGAGACAACGAAAACAAGTGGAAATCATTGAAATAGATGGCAATTCCGTTAGGCACCGCAAAGCTGACGACGTTGAAATTGTCGAAATTAAAAAGAAACCTAAACTTGAAGAGCTTGTCGATATTCCATCTTCACCAATATTCTGGGAGACTGAAGATTTGCCAAATACCAAGCAGCCAGCTGTAGAATTATATCCAAGAGAGAAACAACCAAAACCTAACCCCGAATTGGTGGTGATTGAGTGTAGCTCTGATGAAGAAGGCGACACCTGTTGCATGGTTTGCTTTGACGATAGCGCTGGATTCGCTTGCTCTGCCAAACACAACATCTGCAGAGACTGCTTCCCTCAATATATATCAACGGAATTGGACAAACCATTGGCTGTATTAGCGGAAACAAAAGGGAAAATCAAATGTCCAAACACCAAATGCAAACGATCTTATTCCACCAAGCAGATAACCGATAGCGGACAGATTGAAAAGTACATAAAAATTATTTATAAGCTGGGTGAAATGGAAGGTGTGAATTCAGCACCAGCTTTGCAAGCGGACAGCATTCGGACAAGACTGGAGGAAGCGCTCAATTTAACTTGCCCATGGTGCAGGGCAGCGTTTATAGACTATGAAGGATGCGATTCTGTTGTGTGTTCAAAATGCAGAAAATACTTTTGTGGTCTATGCATGGTTGGTTGCCAAAATTCCATGCAGTGTCATCAACACGCTGCAGCCTGCTCTGGAATTGGTTCTTACAATACTACCCACCGAATTAAGAAAAAGAAGCATTTGGAGTACAAGCAGTTAAAAGTGAACAGATTAATTGAAAATCTGTCTCAGCCTGAAAAGGAATGGGTCAAGACCAACTGCATGAAAATCCTACGTAGAGAGAAAATAAAAGTTGTATTATAGGCTACCATCATAACAGGATTCAGTTTCCGTGATTTACCTGGTATAAATGCAGAGTGAGCAATATCCCTTGATCGTCCGCTATCCTCCTTTGATCCATTCAAATTTCTATGAGATTAGCCCAGAGATCTTGCTTTGTCAATTTCAAGCGTGTGCGTCCATTTTTTTCTCGTTTCTGATCTAAAATCACTATGGCTCTCAAAATTCCAAAGTCTGGTTTAACAACCATGTTGAAAGATGGCTACAAGGTACTCTTAATTAACGCCAGCATAGCCAAGGTTTAGAAGAAGCTGTTTATAGAAATATTGCAGCAACAAAAGAATTGACTGAAATCACTAGAACATCTTTAGGACCTAATGGTGTTTGATCTCTAATCTAGGCCGCAACAAGATGGTGATCAACCATTTGGAAAAACTTTTTGTTACTTCAGATGCTGCAACCATTATGAGAGAGTTGGAAGTCGTTCATCCAGCCGCTAAATTATTGGTAATGGCATCTCAGCAACAAGAAGCTGAAGTAAGTGATTTTAATGTAGATGGGCGATTCCACCAATTTTGTAGTTGTATTCGCCGGGCAATTGTTGCAAGAAGCAGAGTATTTACTCCGCATGGGTCTTCATGCTGCAGAAGTTATTGAAGGATATCGGTTTGCCTTGAAAAAAGCACTTAGTTTAGCCCCAGGTAACTGATCTATAAAAATCTAGAATTAGCAATTGATGCAATCGCTGATCTACATGATCCTGAACAACTAAGAAAGGTTGTCGTATCTTCAATTGGTGCCAAACAGTATGGCTACGAAGATTTATTATCTGATTTGGTAATTAAAGCCGCAACTGAAGTCATGCCAAAAAACACAAAGAACTTCAATGTCGATGCTATTCGTGTAGTAAAGATTTTAGGTGCATCTATTCACGACTCTCAAGTAGTAAAAGGGATGGTATTTGCCCGTTCTCCAGACAGTACTCTTCAAAAAGCTGCCAAAGCCAAAGTTGCAATTTTCATGTCTGGAATCGATGTCGCATTAACTGAAACTAAAGGAACTGTATTAATTAAAAATGCAAACGAAATGTTGGATTTTTCAAAAGGCGAAGAAAAGAATTTGGAAGCTGCTATCAAAGAATTAGCAGAAGCTGGAGTCAAAGTAGTTGTATCTGGATCTGGTATTGGTGAATTAGCACTCCACTTTTTAAACCGCTACAACATGGTTGTGGTTAAAGTATTGTCCAAATTCGATATTCGTCGTTTATGCCGTGTTACTGGAGCTACCGCTTTGACTAGATTTGGAGTACCGATGGCTGAAGAAATGGGCTTCTGTGATGTAGTCGAAGCTGTTGAAATTGGTAGTGATAGATGCACTGTGTTCAGACAAGACTCTGAAACTACCAAGACTGCTACTATTGTATTACGCGGTGGTACTCAAAACAGCATTGATGATTTGGAACGTGCTGTTGATGACGGTGTCAATGTAATCAAGGCAGTCTCTAAAGACAACCGTCTTTTAGCTGGTGCCGGTGCTTTTGAAATCGAGCTTGCTCGCTTGCTCCACAGTGTAGCTGAAACTACTCCTGGACTAAACCAATACGCAATCCAAAAATTCGCAGAAGCGCTTGAAGTAATTCCAAGAACTTTGGCCGAGAATGCTGGTTTAGATGTAATTTTTATTAACAACAGAGCACCGAAGTAATTTCCAAGCTGTACGCTTCTCACCAACAAGGAGAAAAGGAAATGGGAATAAATATCGAGAGCGAAGATAACGGGATCTTGGACACCAAGGAAAAGCATATCTTTGACATATTCTCTGTCAAGGAATTTGCAATTAAACAAGCAACTAATACTGCTCTTACTATCTTATCTGTCGATCAAATTATAATGAGTAAAGCTGCTGGTGGACCTAAAGTGCCAAAGCAACAAGGTAATTGGGACGAAGATGATTAATAATAAATTGTTTTTCTTTTGGAATATTTAGAGCTGTTCCAGATGCAAGTTGCTTAATCAGTGTCTTCAAAGATCGCTGTCATTGTAACCTTAATAAGGTTGGCCAATGTATAAAAACTGAAAATCCAATGCATGAATTATGGAAATACAATTACAAAGAGAATTACAAGTCAACCAACTGCGTTCATTCCATGTCTCCACTGGCCTCAAAACAACCCTATATTTTGACAGCATTGTCTATGAACATGTTGATTTCTCAATTTTCAAATCACTCTACAACAAAGAAGTCATCTTGCCGTTCAACCTCGATATTGCAATTCAGCGTGGATACAAAATCAAGGAAATCAGCCAGTAAGTGTATTTAAATAGGGTTTCTGTCACTGTGTATTCTGATGAAATCGTACCGCATTTGATTGATTACGAAATACAAAGGGATTATTTGGATTTAAAGTATCTCCTAAGTGCAGGTAAACAACCGTATAACAGCAGGCAACCTTGGCCGTAACTTAGGTTTCCACATTTTGTGCTATATAAAAAAGGACAATTTCAATTACGTTGTATACATACAGCACGATACAGAAATCAGGCTTTTGATAGTCACAAAAAAGTTGTTGAGCCAAGTACTTGGTATCTACGAATATTCCTTGCTTGATTACTGTCGGTATTATCCAACAAAGACAGAAATTAGCGATACTGGTAGCTTGACAAGTGAAGCAGGATTATCCTCATTTGACGAGCCAGAAACACCTGTATTTGACAGAGAAACACCCTCAAAAATTAGATCTTTTGCGAAACCAGTATTTGAATTACCTTCAAAGGTATCATACGAGTCTGCGTATCAATTGGAAGCAACAAAGGCTTTCCGCACCTCTTTTGAAGAGTATATGCTCCAAGGGGGAAAGATTGTTAACAAGGTGCCAGTAAGTATTTTTAATTAGACTAAACGAGAAAATGTATTTTCAGTCAGAGTTAAGCTGGATGGCAAAGTGAAATTCTTTCCTCAAGTAAGAGAAGAAACCCTTGGCAAGTACGAATAAACACTAGCAGTCTTTTTAATCCGATCTTTGTCTGAAATGGTGGATTGATTTATTAAATATCGATACTCTTTTCTTGACATTCCATAAAGAAATCAGTCTCATACTGAGTTGGCCCATCTATTCTCAACGGCTTGCGTTTTCCCAATACAACCTTGGGTACAACGCGGAACCCTTCTGGTGGAAACGAGCTGTATTCTCTTAGAACCTTGTTGCTCTTGATTGATTCGCCTCGTAGAATCTTTTTGGTAAATTCTCTAACAGTTGGGTGGTAGTGTCTGGATAATTCAACAAGTTCCCATAGACTGGTAGCAAATGGGTTGCACATGTTGGGATCATCCAAGAATGGTTGGTATATACCTGTTGCCACTTTGCCCTCTTCATCAATTAAACATTCTAATCTTGGGAACCGCTAATATTAATTATTCTTACAGTCAAAGCGCTTTTGATTGTGTTCAAACATGCCAATGCAGAGTTTACTGGAGATGCTGCAGCCAATGTTCCAAGTCTCTTTATGAAACTGCATACACGCTCAATAGGTACCTGCGTTAAAACTGATTACTTCTCTATTCTTTTTCAGCATTGATTCAATACCACGCAATAATAGTTCAACTTCGCTTCGATCAACCACCTCGATTTGCCCAGGCAGATTGAATAATCTACTGATTTGAGTGTATAGAGAAGTGTAAAAATCTCGCAAATCGACTTTAAGTGCACCGCCAAGAGAGTCTAGCAAATCAAATGCGGCAATAATACAGTGCAGCGCCGTCTTTGACGAATGCGCATCTTTTCCCTCCAAGTAATCCTTGTACTGGGTATTACTGATCCCCTTTAACAGATTAAGTAGATCCTGGAAAAAGTCTACATTGATTAAATGTGTGTATTTTGACAGACCTTCCAGGACAGTTGGGACTAGTTGTGAAGTTGGTTTGTTTTTCAAAATACGGAAATAAGTTAAAAACACGTATTTGAGCGTTTCTGACTGGCGAGACTGCAGCTCTTGTTTATCGTATACAGCTTCGGCTTCTTTGACTTGTTCTTGAACTTCTTTTAGATGTTTTCCAATTTTCTTCATTTTTTTGCTTAGATGAACTGCTTCCCTCTTTCTCTTCTTTGAGTCTGTATCTGTACCAGTCACTAGATTGAAATTAAGAGATAGGAAAGTTTCTAGAACGGCAGGCTTGGCTGAATTTGTATTAATGTGGTCAGCTAGCAGTTTAACCAGTTCCAAAGACGCTTCCCCGCTCGCATCATTCTTGAATACATCGACAAATGCTAAAGTAATAAGATTGGTTTCAACTTTCAACTGCTTTACCAAAGCCGTCATGATATTCAATCTAAAGTTGAAATGAGTTTGCGTGGACAATAGCTGACACAACGAAACAACAGACGAATGTTGTAGTTCTGGAGTTTTTAGTGACTTTTCCAATAATTTCAAGTATTCTTGATAGTTGGAAAGTAAACCTTCTTCAAACTGCCGCAACTCTTTGACTTGCTTTGATACCTTGACATTTTCATCTTCGCCAGTTTTTCTGATTCTATATCCAGGAATAATATCCTTGAAAACCATCAACATTGTTAGAATGGCGAAGTTGGTGGCTTTGTGATCTGTGGTGTACTTGAAAAGATTCTTTAGCAGGGGATAATTCTTTTCTGGATTCTCTAGAATTGCAGTTGCGATATCTGCCAATTCTTCTTTTACGACTGCTAATGATTTTTTGTTTGATTTTGCAGGATTTTGCTTTTCCCCGCTTGTGCTGGCAGCTGGTTTCTTTTCCACCTGCGTTTCCTTTTTATTTGTCTTTTCAACTGTAGCAAATTGTGAAATCTGTTCAGGAACAGGCAGGTTGCCCTCAGATTCAGGCTCTGATTCCTCCTTTACCCTGACAACTCTGCCATTAACTTTGATAGGTAGTTTCGTATCTTCCTTCATTTCTTTTCTAGGCTTGAGTTCATATTCTTCAAACTCTGCATCTTCCAAAAAGGAAGCTCCTTTTCCAAATTCAGAAAATAATTCTAAATCCTGGTCGTCCAATTCAAAATCTTCTTCAACTGCTTGCGGCCTAGCTATTTGGCTTCCTGGTTTTAATCCTCGCCTCCAGCTATTCTTTTTTCCCATAAAAAAACAAAAAAAAATATGCTCAAAAAACCGCTCTTGACTCAAATACTCGCAAAGAAGGAAAAATTCTCTTCCTTGATTATTTATGATACCGTTGACTACCCTGCGCATATGGTCCTTGGCTCGTTGGTAGATTCATCTACAATGTTGATCAAAACGGAACGGTTCCCAATTGAACTAAAGACAATCGAAATGGATATTGGAGTAATTCGGGACCAGAAGCCAAAATGCGTGTTGATTGACTCGATTAATAACATACTCTACTTTCACGGAATAGATTTCCTCGCTGAATTGCTTTCGCTCGGTACTTTTTATTAATTTAGATAATATCATGGTTATAGGAGTCTATCACTCTGACCTTGATTTGCCCTACAACTCCAGAATAAATTACATGGCGGTATTAGATTCGATGGTCCAACTAAAAATTAAATTGTCAGCGCAAATCACAGTGTCGCTGCGAAAGAAAACCAGAACTGTAATAGAGACTGATGATTATTACTTTGACGGGGAAATTAAACTTGTTGCGAAGCAAGTGGAAAAGAAAAAGGAAAAAGTAGATGTGGAGGGAATTGCCAGTTTCAATCTGTCATTGACAGACAAGGAGAGGGAAAAGAAGGATGGACTGGTACTGCCGTACATAGAAGCCCAGCAAGGCGTAATCAATTATTATCATGAGCAAGAAGATGATTTTGACAGCGAAGATCCAGATGATGATTTGGATATTTAATTTGAGCTGTAGCAGATCTCCTATAATAAATGATTACTCTATATTTATTGTACATTCATTCCGCTTGGTCTACTACATCCTGTATATACATTTCAAAATCCTCTTCGTCCAATTCTTCATAGGTATCCATTTTCTGCTGCACAGAAGTAATTTTGATATAATTGAACGCTAAGATAAACTAAAATTGTACCGCCAATTCCAATCAAACTCATAATTAATCCAATAATCATATTTGAGGTGAATTGATCCTGGAAAATTATGGCTGAAGCAACTAGAGTCAATATTTCCTATCATCAAATCCATGTTACTTTGAATATGCCGGCAATTGATAAGGTGACTACGGATGTGGATGATATTAGTGCGAATTCAAAATTGACCATTGTGAATGCGATGCATCCTCCAAATGACACCACGATCAACAGCCAGATAGATTCAGACAATGTTGCAAAATGCGAATCAGCTAACAGCGCAGAGAACCCTTCCAGAACCAGGAAACTCACAAACAATGAAATTGCAATTATTGGCGCGATAAATAGGTTTGTTGCTAATGGATTATTCATCCCCATCTTTTCATTCTCTAGTAATATCTGAGTAATCGCCCATCTAAATCCAGATAATACAGTTGCTACTTGGACTTGAGCGTATCCAAATGCATCAAACTTGGTTTCGTTCGCAACCATAATACCAACACCGGTACAAATAATTACCACAGCTATAGTGATTTTCCAAGAGGGTCGTTCCAATCCAAATAAAAATGCGAATAGTAAAACAAATACAGGTGCTGCAGATTTGACCATTGTGTAAAAAGATAGAGATATAGACTAGCTTAGATACAAAGTACTTTGAGAGAAGAGTTACTCAATCCGATATCCAGTCCAGTTGATATTCCACATGGCACAACTTTGAAAATGTAATCCCTTGGTACAGGATACCGTTTCGGTTTCAAGCTTGGCAAGAACTGCAGCAAAACATACGAGAGACTGCCTTGCATAACCATATGAATCATTGAGGTGAAGAGTGGGAATTGAAAGTTGTCATGGTTTTTTGAAAAGAGCCATTTGTTGTAGACGTTGAGTGAAATTGAAGTGGAGTACCATCCCGCAATACTCTAATTAGAAATAATATACAGGAACAATACTTTGAATAAGTGGGTTTGTTTCTGTGGTGTAGAAATCAATGAGGATATCATTCAAAAAGAAAAGAAAAAATACAATGGGATTCATTATCCGATTGTAAACTTTATCAATGGGCATTGAAGACCAAGCAGACTACTTGGATTTAATTGATCGATCTAGCACAGATGTAGAAGCGTCGACTGTACTGCTGCCAAATTTTCTACCGAAATGCAAAGCTCAAAAATAGTAGTTGGAGGAATCCCAGTTTCCGTGCATTCAATTCCGGATAAACCAGAAGCAAAGGAACCACTAGGAATATTCTTTTTGCATGGACGGTTATGGACCAGCGATTCAACCATACAGAGATGGAGAGAGTTCTTGACGGAAATGCTAGAATCGTTTCCTGAAAAAGTATATTTGATTGCATTCGATCAAAGGAACCACGGTGAACGAATGGTTCATGAAATCCATAATCAGGGGAAGGACGAGAACACAAACCATGCATTGGATATGTTTGCAATTCAATACGGCACTGCAAAAGATGTTTCTTACCTGATTGACTGTCTCCCGTTGTTTCTTGATATTAAAAAATGGTGGGTATTTGGATTCAGTCTAGGAGGTATTTTCCTTTAATCAAGGCCATGCAACTTTATTGGCGCTGGTTGAAGATGAGCGGTTAGAATTAGGAATCAGCATCGTTGGCTGTGGCGATTACTCTACGTTGATGAAGATGAGGGACTTGCCTGTATCGCATGCATTGGAATCCTTACTAAAGAAACGGGATCCTATTAATAATATTGGCAAATTGAAAGGACGAGACTTTTTATGTCTGAATGGCGGTGCGGATACTCTTGTTCAAGCAGCAGCCAACAGCGAATTTGCAAAGTTGTTGGAAGGCACTGGATTCAGCTATGTTATTGATCCAACCGCAAAACATGAGCTGTGCGATTTGATGAAGGCTGAAATCATGCAATATTTCCAAGCTCATTACAAATAAATTGAACTTGGATGCGAGTTGGCGAATCAACCATAATCTTCATTTAGGCTTTTCTGTATCATGTCCTTCTGGAGTTAACCTAGAGCTAACTGTATTCTGTAGGTTCCTGCCAGAACTCGGCCATGCAAATCTAATCACGTATAAATTTTCCTATATTGCTCAAAACACGAAAACACATGGAATATGAATCTGGAAATTCGCGAATAGCTAGCGCAAACACACCAAAGAAGCATCCAGCGCTTCCAGGAAAGTTTCCGAAACTGGATGTAGTATCGGTGGAAGCAAGGTCGGTACATTTCAGTTGGTTCGTATCTCCTCTGTATGAAGGTTTCCAATTTCAAATCACTAGAGCGGAATTAGATACTCTAGATTTCGAAACTGTATACGAAGGAGAAGGACCAGAATGTGAAATTGGAGGGCTCAAACCGCAAACCAACTATCTATTCAAGCTGCGGTTCCAGAGTCCACCCGACCAACTGAGCAGGATATGGAGTACAGATCATACAGAGATCAGTGTAACTACTCCAGGTACTATTGTTTTGATGTAGATGAAAGCGCTGTGGTGAAAGCTTCGCACAATTTCATGCGAGCCGTGGTTGACAACGAACCAGGAAAAGTAAAGAGCATCTTGGAAGAGTTTGGTAAACAGATATCTCTGGAAGCCAGGGACAAAAACGGACGGACATTGTTGATGGTATCTTTCTTTTTGATCCAGATTGCTGCTCAGCATGACTCTGTTGATATAATTAAACAGTTGCTGAATGGTGGAGCTGATCCTCACGCCTCTACTCTAATTGGAAAAACAGCACTATCGATAGCAGTTGCTTATGGAAACAAAGCAGCAGTTGACACACTTCTTTTGTTTGATAAAACATTACTGGACTGTACTGATACAAATGGATCTACATTACTGATGTGGGCTGCAGAGTCAGCTCCGCAGGCTGCAAGAAAAGGCTCCGCTTCAGATATCATCAAGGTCTTACTTTCATACAACGTTGACGTCAACAAGGAAGATCTAAGAGGCTACACTGCACTAGATAGACTGTGTATGACATCTGGATCGGCAGAAGCAGCGGTTACGCTGATAAAAGCTGGGGCAAGAATTATCCACCATTGCGACAAGAAACACACACTGACTTCGCTAATGACAGCCGCAATGAATGGACATACTGATTTATGTAAGGAATTAATTGAAAACTTTGGTGCCGACCGAACAGTAAAGTCCGAGGTAAATATTTTTTGACGCGCTAGAACAAAATAACTGCGCTTGGATATGCTGAAACCGTAGGCCATCGCAAGACAATAGCTTACTTGTCTTTGTTAAACCAACAGTCCGAATAATCCATGTTTAATATATTTAATTTTCTTCAGGATGAAACGCATTGAGGCAAACAATAATTTGTTTCACTTGTAAAATGAATCCAGACGCAAATGTTTTTAGTGTGGGAATACCTTATAATATGATTTATGATCAGGGTTTTATCAATGGACAGTTTTCAGATTTGACAGTCAGAGCCTTTGACGAAAAGTTCAAGCTGCACCGAATCATTCTTATTACCAACCAGTATTTCAAAGACATGCTGTTGGGTGACTGGAAAGAATTCAATGACAATGAATTAGAATTGTATTTTGATGACCATTATATCACCAGTGAAACGTTTTCTGTTATTCTTGAAAGGTAGGAGCTTCTAATGTAGAATATATGGAAATTTGCAAACTGCTATATCAGAGCCAAATGTTCTTTCTCTTCTGGCTACAGCTTTCTTTTTCCAAGATGAATTGCTCATCCACGAGTGCTGTCAATTTATTTTGAAATCAATCAACGACGGCAATTTGGTAAGATACCTGGAATTCGCGGATAGTAGATGCTTTGGAACTTGCTCTGATGATATTGTAAATGCGTGTTTGGTATTCTTGTGTCGCACTGGAACTACGCATTTCTATGAATCTATCTGGCAAGAGCTGGATCTCAAGTACGTGGAGCTAGTCCTAGCGCTAGACTGTTTCTACACATTAGGCGAGTATGACAGGTTCATGTTTATCCAAAGAGTTTTGGAATGCCGCCATGATCTAGCATCTCTTCACTTGTCAGACACCAATAGTGACTGCGACGAGTCAACGTTAACCAGCCGACAATACTCTTTTGAATCTTGCGTCTTGTTTGTTAATATGGACTTTGAAGAATTGCTGCTGGTTGAAGAATCTGGAAAAGTGCCTCTTGGCAAAGTAGAAAAGGAAGCTTACAGAAACAGAAAGCTCAAACACTTGATTTCAAAGCTGTCGCTTGATAATATCAACCTTGCTCTTCATGATCGTAATTCTTGTTAATCTAGGGACTGAAACTCCAGTCAAGGACACTCTTCATATTGACATTCAAAAACCAGTCAAAATTACTGAGCTTTTATATTCACCAGATTATCTTTCCACGGCGCATTTCAGATTTTCCTTTGAATATGACGTAAAGGCAATCCAAAAAGGTGGTAAGCATGTTTCGACTCCAACTTATTACTTTGGCTCATCATGGCAGAATACTGTGCAGCTTAAAAATTCTAAACTTTGCATTTACTTGCAGAGAGTCGCTTCCTCTCCTTGGTCCGGCGACGATGATTCCGCTCTCATAGATTGCAGAAAGTCAATTAGAGCGTGGTTCCAGCTGTTCTGCTTTGTCGGAACAAAATGCTTCCAGTTGGAAAGCAAGCCAGATGAGTTTCAAGTGAACCAATCTTGGGGCTGGACTAGCTTGCAGCTTGGCAATGAATTGACTGGCGATAAACTGCAGTTAGTCACAGTCATTGGGTTTACATAATAAATTCACGTGGATTTTAAAGGTAAAAATCTTTCCATTTTGTGGAATGAATAGGTACAAGGGATACTGGTCCCTAATCCACAGTGTCAAACCAACTACTAAATTCAAAGTACCAGCACCCACGACGAACGAATCCACTTCAGTAATGAAACCAATAGAGTCGTTTTTTGTAATAGAGAAACCAACAAAATTGTACGATTTAAAGGATATTACATCCCTGGCTCAACTTTCTCTGAAAGAATCACTCTTGCAGAAACCAAGTCCGCCAACAGAGACTGACTGCTGTATGTCTGGATGCAGCACATGTGTGTGGGACCTATACCAAGATGAATTCGATGAATATTTGAGCATGAAGAAGAGCTTGATTGAAAAAAAAAAGGAATTTGGTGTGTTATCAGAATTTATTCCTGAAGAGAGTATAGAAATCGATCCATCTATCAAAGCATTTAGGGATTTGGAAAGGTCAAAAAAGTCTTAATTCAACTCTTCTACACAAGTGACTGGTAATATCCCTATCTGTCCCGCGGTCTCGTTTTTACCCTATCATTAGCAATAAATCACCTTTGCCCATCCATCGCTGAACAATAAATCTAGAGTAACGATATCTCCGACGTTCATTTCAATTTCATCTGGAGCTATCGGGGTATAGTCCATTACTACGATATACCGCTTTTCCAGCACCTCGCTTGGACGATTCTTCCTATGTACAATAAAGTTCTTCTTTTTCCGTTTTACAATCAAATAAATAAGTATTATCAGCAGGATGATAAATATGAGGATGGTAAATACAATTGCCAATATAATCCCGGCATTTGTACTTGAACCCGATGAATTCTGCGATGGAGATGAAGTCTCAGTCCCTTTGCTGTCTATCGGTGCCGTGCTTTGAAAAGTAGTTGACGTTGTAGCTACCGGTGCTGTTTTAAAGCAATTCGATGCGTATACGGGGTCGTCAAAGCAAGAACTCAAGCAAGTATTTTGTATCGTCCATTTTCCTGTATAAAATAATCATTACCATATTGGCAGACGAGAAATAATTTTCCACTACAGGCTGATTGATCTCCTGCATCCGCATTACAATTACTTCCAAGCTGAGCAGTTTGGTTGGCCGACTGTGCAGATAAATATTTTATAGTCAACAAAACCAAGGATCTCATTAATTGAAAGTTAAAAAATGTCCCAGCGGGATCAGCCTACTCCGACGCACCAGCCTCTAATTTTGGCAAATTAAATACATCCAGTCTGTAGCCAAAGATATACCTCTATCCCATTGCTAGTTCTAAAATCTATGTATTTATTAAACTACTTGTTCCACACAGGCCACCGGTAGTACTCCCCTTTGCTTCCTAGTCACATTCTGTCCCTACATTAGTTTGACGCACCTTTGCATATCCATCTGAAAACAACTGCTCCAGAATAATCTCATCGCCAATATTCAGCTGTATTTCGTCATCTTGAACCGGTATATAATTTGCAATCACGACATACTTTTTTTGCAATACATCGCTAATTTGACTAGTTCGAACGACGTTGAATGATTTTGGCTTCCATAGGAATAATTTGTAGATTGCCAAGACTATACTTCCTGCAACCAGTATCCCGCCGATTACTATCCATAGCCACCAATGCTGAATGAAAGTTGACGAATCCGTTGACGGCAAAGAAGTCGGAGTAATAGTGTCAGTAGGGATTGTTGTCAGTGCACTCGTTGAAGCTGTTGCAGTTGTGATTGTCTGATTTGCGCAGTACATTGCGAACGTAGGATCCTTTATACATGGCCCTGAACATTGATTCTGTTTCATCCAGTGCCCTACAATTAAATCATTTTACCTGTTGCGGGATTACACTGTAAAAATACTGAATCCAGACAGGCATACCTGTCACCAGCAGTGCTATTGCACGCACCCCCAATTTGCAGCGTTTGAGCAGCAATTAGGTTTACCAGAATTAAAAGCATAATTCAATGGACAACTTTTTCAAAAATATCAACCGCCGTGTGGCTGTCGAATCAAAGAGATACGATTGATTTATACATGACGTGGGGAAAGAGGGCCGATCGCTGAAAGATATGCTTAGCATTGTAGAGTTATGTCGATCTTGTTGTTTCACGAGACGCAATACTTGGGATTTTTCTCTGAAACCAAAAGCCAGACAGTCAACTCGCGAATGAACTTGAACATGTGGTTACTGGTATTATAATTATCTTTTATACGATCGGTAATCCATTGCCAAGGTATTCAAAGTGCAAGGCTAATTTAATGATTTTATAAAACAAAAAATATATTCTAATGATAATGTAATTATTAACCATGGGGTTTTCTTTTAGTAGTATCATACAAATCAACGACTTTCTGTCCAAATTGCTGGTCGTTTTGCGAAAATGCGTATCCGTAATTCATTTCTTTCATTCTTTGGATTTTGATCACTGTAGAGTGGAACCATTGGGCTTGAAGACTATAATCCGGTATGTTATGTTTTTGAATTTCTTGCACAATGTGATATGACTGGGGGAAAAAGAAACGTTTGTAACTAGGTTAAACATAGGATACAATTTCCACGCGAAATCTCTCAGGTTGATTGCAAATGGCAGGAATATCAGGGAAAGAAAGAACGTGTACGAACTAAAGATTGCTTGATTTACATTAAATAGCTCCTTGGAAATGAATTTAGGCCCAATAAAACTGAGAGCATACTAAGTTAGATTATAATTACAATCGGCAGTAAAATATAGTAGGCAATTAAAGACCCAAATATGGAAAATATGGTCCATCCGTTGAACAAGTCAATGATCAAACAGTGCTTGATCATTACCGTTGTTAAAGTAGTAGCATACACAAATATTCCAAACACCCAATTGTCTGACACCAGCCCGTTTGCTAGAATGTCGCCGTCTCCTAGAATGTAAACCCAGGCATAGAAGAGCAACAAAGAGTGGAAAATGGCATTGATGATCCATAGAATAAAGGTGTAGTGGTTGTAAAATCGATCGTCTTGCCCATTTCTGTACATTCTAGGATATTTGAACAAAACTTGGGCACTGATATACTGGTCAAAAATACCAATGGCGATAGGAGGTAATAAAGTCCAGACCACATTGTACGAAGATACTGCCGACCATGTTTCAAACAACGTCTATAATTAGAAATAACTTGCCATTCCAGAGAAAAAGTTACTAAAAGTGAACCAGCACTGGATCAAATACAGCGCCAGGTTTTTGTAGAATGAAATTAAAATGACTTTGGAAATGCGAGAATATGCCCATCCACCATGGACTAATAGCAGTTTGCGAAGATAGCGGAACTGTCCAATGGCAAAGTCGGCTGATCTGGCAGCCTGCAAACCTTCCTGTCCTGAAATACCAACACCAACGTTTGCCGATTGAATCATGCTGACATCATTGGCTCCGTCGCCGATTGCCAATGTAACTGCTCCGGCGACATTGTTCTTTACCAACTTGACAACCAATGCTTTTTGTAAAGGCGAAACACGACAACAAATAACTGATTTACATAAAAGTGCGACTTCCAAGAAAATATCAGATACCTCTGGGTCTAGAGCGTGTGTTAAAGTAGTGCCGTCGATAACCAATGCCATTGGTTCACATCCAACCCCATAGTCCTTGTCAAATTTTGCATTTTTTGCATTTATGCCCCGCCAAAACTGTTTCCATTTCGACGGCCTTTTATATTCAACAGTCATTCTCTTCTTTGCATCCATCAATGCGCTACTCAAAAAGGCTTTGGTTTCTTCCTTGGTTTCCTTGTTACAAACAATCATTTCCATTTGTGGATTGAGTAGTCTGCAAGAGATCCCGATATTGATAGCAGTGTCTTGGCGATCCCCAGTTAATACCCACATTCGGATTCCTGCTTCGAGTAAGTTGTAGATGGTTTCTGGTACACCATCCTGAAGTTTATCTTCAATTGCAGTAGCGCCAACGAGCTGAAGGTCTTTTTCGATTAATTCTGCAGCTTTATCGAGCATTTCTTCCCTGTCGGTGATTGATGTTGCTGCTTTTTCGTATGCCGACTGCCATTCGCGATACTCTGTCTCTTCAATATCACGGTAGGCAAATACAAGAGTTCTGAGGCCTTCATTTGCATATTCCTCCATATGCTGCATCGTAGCATCTTTGAACTCACAATCAGAGACCAGTCTTTCCAAAATCACTGTTTCGGCCCCTTTAATCATTAGTTTAACCTTTCCATCAGACCCCCGAACAATCAGAGACATTCGTTTTCTGGTAGAGTTGAATTCATTGACTTGCAAGATCTGGTATTCTTTATCGACCCCATCGGCATTCATTGTAACTGACTTTGGCCTCCTTGTCTGGTATTAACTAATATTACATGAAATTCGTATCCTAGAGTCCTGGCACCATCAACTAGAGCAACCTCATCAGGAGAAGAAGCTTGGTAGATAATTTTCTCAGAGTGTTCATCTTTTTCAGGAATAACTGTGTGACAAACTGAGAGCAGCGTAAGAAACTCTTTTAATACGGCGAATTCAGCACTAGCTTTGTGCTCTTCAAAGTGTTTTTTGTTATAATAGCCCTGTGTTTAAGACAAAGTACCTTTTCAGTTTGAGTTGGCCATTCAGTTAGTGTGTAAGCATTCCCACCAACGGTGAATTTCTTGAACTCCATGATATTTCTCGTCAGTGTACCAGTTTTGTCACTGAAAATAAAATCCACCTGCCCTAATTCTTCCACCAGGTTTGTGGTTTTAGCAGAAGCAGGCATGTCTTTTTCATCATAGTACATATCCAAATCCATATTAATGTACGTCCCAAGCACTAGTTTGACAAATTCCAAACTGATCATCAAACTGAGGGGAATCAAGTTGTTGAACAGAATCATAAAGGTTAGGACGTGCTCAAAGAACTGCATTGGAGTCGTTGGATTAAATCCCTTGACTGGGGACAAGATTTCACTGACAAAGTTTGTTGATTTTTCCATGTACAATTCCCCAACAGCGCACCCTACTGCCAAGAGAATCAAGAATAAAAATAGCAAAACAACCTGGGAATTTACCATTGATTCTACTTTGGTGGATTTGATTGGTGTAGAAGTGGAATTTTTCATGAGTTTGGTTTCGTGGCCAGTGAAAACAACCAATCCGTATGCCCACTTTGTGTTTCTTAATTGCGCACCCTGATGTTATCTCGTAATTACCCTTAGAAGCAATTGATTTGGTCCAATTGCCAACTCCTGGCCGTTGAACCTTAGTGTTGCTTTGAATGTGTACAGGGAGTTGTTTGGCAATTCGGTTTCGATACTGCCTTGAAACTTTGCTACGGCTTCAGGAGAGAGTAGATTCCCAGTTTCTGGGATCCCCTGTCTGATTTTCAGATTCGTTTCTCCATCCAAATTTGATGTTTCAATATAACACAGCGAGTCTGGCTCTGACGTTGAGATTATAACGATATCTCCCGGAAAGTTGTGTCCGTTTTCAATCCTGACAATTTCCCCCACTTTGACATCCTTCCACAAAGTTTCCACAAATTTATCACCACGGAGTACTTTGCATTTACTGTTATTTACCGCACTATCCTGTGCATGTCTCTTCCTATCTTCCCACATTTCCTTGAAAGCTGTAATAATGAAAATACCAGCCAAAGGACCAGCAGTAGCGATTTTCGAAGTTGGCGATAAATCCCCAATCGGCTGGATACATGATATGAATAAAAAGAACATGTTGGCGTATTTTGAAAAGAATTCAAGTGTGAATTTTGGTATGAATGATACTACAGTGTATTTTCCCGTTGAAATTGCGTTGTGCAGATAATTTCCTTGGCCGTTGATTTCTACCGTTCGACTGCCATCTGGGACGTACGTTTGGACAATTTGCTCCTGGGCAAGGCCTAAAGTTACAAGTAGGGATTTGCCCATAATTTGCAAAGCAGTCTTTGAGACCAAATATTTACATTGGTGAAAAGCCACACTAAACTCAAAGAGACACCACAAGAAAGGATACAAGCGCAGAAAATTGCTATTCAGCGGGAATATTAAATGGTAAATCAAAGCGATACTTTAAATGCGAAAACAAAAGGCTTTTGCCGGGTTTACTATGGATTTCCTCTGGGCTCAACATCCCCAGGTTTCACTTTGCCGGTCAGAGTTGTCTCGCATTTTTAATTTCATGATAGACAGCGAACAGCTCTGGGATATCCTTGGCGTTCGTTAGCATATCAAAAATGTCTCCAGCAAAGCTATCATGCTCATTGGTAAAGGAATTGAGGACTTGACGCATCACTGCGTATTGTGAGTTGCTTGAGACCTTTTCTTCCATTATCAAGGGGATGGAGGACAAGATGATAATATTGCAAAAGAACGGAGATTGCTTCTCGATATCCCGGGCATCCTTAATGTAAAGCTCTATCCATATCTGGGAATTTCTCGCAAATTCGAGCACTTTGTGAAAATCTACAAATGTTGGCAGCTGCTGATACTTGTACACTTGAGCAATCTTGAGCAATCTGATGTAAATGTTCAAATAATTGTAGTAGAGTTGCAAAAACAACAGGTTTGAATCGATTGTTGCACTTGCATCAGCAGATGGTGTATCCATTGCGTCTTCTTGAAGAGTGTTGGTGGATGCTTGATTTTGAAGTAAATTGATGGATGCCTTTATCGAATCTGGCAAAAGTTGCCGCCAAACCTCCAAGGAAGATTCCAACGCTTTAACAATGTATTTCTCTGTAGAAAGCTTTAACTTGTATTCGTTAAGCTCAAACTGGGCGATTTTGTGATGAATTTTGCTGAGTAGCACTTTGTATGCAAAAGCGCTCTGGTTTTGAATTCCAGGGGTGAACCAATGATCAGATTGCATTATTTGCATTCCAAAGTCCGAATCTTCGAGATCCAATTCTGAAACTCCATCTGCTAATGGTAAATAGAGTGCATTGTCCTTGTCTTGTATCTTATTCGTTCCCAAGTACACATCGTACTGATATATTGTCCACCAAAGCTTCCTATAGATTGCTCTCTCAAAATCAAAGAGGGTAAGATTTGATATTGTAGCTTCGCTGTTGATTCCAAACTCCCTTGCCTGTAAAACGGCAAGCGTTAAATAGTAGCAGGCTTTTGCTTCCTCGCGTATCCCTATATTAGAAAAACTTACTGTAATATCCGATACAGAGAAGAATAAATGTTACAATTGAATTCAATGAGTAGTCCGAAATTGTGTTGCTCACAAAGGATTCGGCTTTTTCAATATATGCTTTTGCAGCTTCTAGTTGGGAAACCCCTACTGGAAGGCAATTCGGAGGAGCTTTTAAGGAGGCGAATGCATACAATAGGTAGTTTAGCTGGACCGAATTTTGTGCACACATGGTAACAAACGACACATCGATATCTACCCATACCAAATCCAGGTATTCAATCAATTCTGCCCGTTCTCTAAATAGAAATTCTTGAACTTCATTGGCGATTTCCATTGATGGGGGAGTTTCGTCTACGGGTTGCGAATATCGACCAAAGTTGTCAACATCTAGATGCTGGTTGAACAACATTGCTTCCAGATACGTTATACGATCCTCAAATTCTATTTTTGATTCTTGGATTTTGAATTTGGCACCAGTATATCGACACTCTTCCTTAATTTTAACACAGTTTGAGCATGGGGTCTGCCGATCGCACTTGCGTTTCTGCTATTAAGAATTGCTTACTCTTTTAATGCAGTTATCACATGTATTATTGACTTTCATCTGGCGATCTTGAAATTTTTCAAAGAATTTTGGTTTACAGCATCAAATCTCACAATCATTATCACGACCAGAGAGTAGTTGCAAATGAATGTGCGCAAAGTAAATTTGTACAGTAAATTGAAATGCGAGGTTTATTTCTTTAAAAAGATCTTTTTGATCATCCAGTTACGAAGCCAGTAAGGCCACATCAACATAAAGCTAAAAATAGTAGAGTATGTTCCGTAACGAAATCGGACAGGAAGTTTCTTTCTCAAAGCGCATCTCACGGTAGCATCTGCAAACTCTTTCGTTGGTGTTGAATTGGCGCTTTGAGAAGTCATGGCTCTAGCTTCAATGGCATTTCTATATGGCCAGAACAAGGAACTTTGATTTGGCAATGCCATGGTCGCAGCAGCAGTCTTGCCAAAGTTGGACTTGATCGCACCTGGTTGAACCAGACATACATCCACATTGAATGGCTCCAACTCCATCTTTAATCCATCGGTCAGCAACCCAATTGCAGCTTTAGTGCTAGCATAGACAGCTCCAAATGGAGTGCTGATATCACCTACAATTGACCCAATATTGAGGATTTTACCTCCTCCTTGTTTAGCCATGACTGGAGCAATGATTTTTGAAATTGTGACGATGCTGAATACATTAGTTTCATAAACCGACCGAATTTGATCGAGAGAAACATCCAACACAGCTCCAACACAGCCCACGCCGGCATTATTGACAAAGATATCAATTCTTCCGTGTACCCTAACAATTTCATCGACGACTTGAATGATATTTTCTGGACTGTTAACATCCAATTTTGTTGGGTAGCTGTTCTTTTGATTTAATGGCTCCATTGATTCCAATCTACGAGCGGTAGGATAAACGATACATCCCGCATCAAGGAAGGCTTGTGCTAGGTAGTGTCCTATTCCTCCTTCTGAGCATCCGGTGATTACAACAATTTGCATTTTTCAAGAGAAATTGACGACTGATTTATGCATCACCAAATCCAAAATGACTCACTGTGTATTGAGATTATGCTGGAAATATATCCCTAATCGGTACTGATTTGAATCCTCTCTCGTTTGCTGGAGTGGTTTACTGCACCGGAAAATCGATACGTATCCCTTTGTTTCTTTGAAAGGGAAATCTGCAATGGATTAACCATATTTTATAAAGGCAAGCTCACGATCCATTTGTGGGATTGCTAGCCCCCGAATTAGGGACCATCCAACATATCTCGTTGACTGCTCATACATAACTGCACACCTTGGAGATTAGTTTTTTATTTAAACCGTCATTAGTCCTTGTAATTCTTGGATTTGAACAGCGCGTATTCTAATGCAATCAATGCCGGATCATTCATATGGACGAATTTATCCATCATCCTCCAAAGTATTTCGGAATCTGGGGAGTAGTTGACGTGTTCACGAAGCACTTGGATATGTACATCCAGCGATTGAGCTATTTGTTCTAGCTGTTTTTGGTTTAAAGCCAGTTTGTAAGCGCAGACCAGAGGCAATGCTGATTGGAAAATGCTAAGAATATCCAAGTGGGTAATAAATTTAAATGAAGTGGATTTGTGGGAAAGATAGTGTGACAATACTCTTGCATTTTCGTGTGCCGATTCAATCGAGATAATGAATTCTTCAGTTGTAGTCAAATCATCGGCTCCTTCAACCAGTGCCTTCAAAAATTGCGGTGAAAACAACAAAATATGGAGCGTGTGGAACTTTGTAAACGTTTGCAACGTTAACCAGGATTCTGGCGAGTCTGGGTTCTTTAGATCCAACTGGCCAACCATTGAAATGGTTTCTGGCAAGGATCTCTTCCATTCTCTTAAAGATCCCAAAATTGAGCCACGGACAATTTGAGGATTTAATAGTCCATCTTCGCATTCGAATAAGTTGAGATACTTGCCAACTTTGAAAAATATTCTGTCCAATAGTATTCTATATGCTGCAAGACATTGATTTGGGATGCCTGGTGAAAACCATTCGTTCGATTTCATGACGACCATCCCAAAATTGGCAATTTCATCTTCAAAATCTTCAAATAATGAAGTGTCGGTCATTGGTAAGAACAGTTGATGATCATCCTCCACAATAGAATTCATCTTGCGCTCGACGAAATACGAATCATAGTGGGCAAGCAACCACCAGATTGATTTCAGATCCTCTCTTTCCTGGTCTACATTAGAAAAGTACGAAATTTGATATTCCACATTTAGGCCCAGCTGTTTTGCCATTTGAATAGCGAGTGTAAAGTATTTAAACCCTTCGTTTGCTCGATGTACTCCTAATATCAAGATTGGTTACTCATGGTCGCTCTAAAGACTGCAATCAGCGTCAAGACATAACTATATGTAGGTGCTGCCAACATCTTTGGAACGTAGGAGAGTGCTTTATCCAAATAAAGCAATGCAAGTTGATGCGTATCCTTTATTTCAGGATGGACAGCAGTAGCCGGTGCAAGCGTGGCTCCAATCGAGCAGAATGCGTACTTTAGTGGAGGTGTGTATGAGAGACAGTTGCGCAAGAAAGGTTCCGACAGGTAGATCCTCGGAAATGAGCAGCACTGAATCGCCAACTCGACCAAATCATTCCTATCGTTTTCAAATAGCGCTTGATCTGCTTCCGGTGATAAATCGAAAACCGGGCTAAAGTAAATAAACGAATCTTGTTGTTTAGGTTCAAAGTTTGTAGGCTGAACTACCGGAACATCGTGAGTAATTATTGGAACTGTGCATTGATTCAAATACTTTTCAAGTGTTAGCAATCGTTCCTCTACTTCTGGCGACAAATCACTTTTTTCCGGATACTCACATGTAATATTTGAAACAATACAATTTGAGCAACTTGGTCGAGATCTGTTGCACTTGCGTTTCTGCTATTAGCTTGATATTACTCTCTTGGTGCAGGCGGTACAAATTATATAGGTCATGGCCGACTGTTTTGCAAAAAAATACTGGGCTGAAAAATGCAAACTTGGTCAATTTATTATCAATCTTGGGCCAACGTGATGGCTAACGTTAGGAAGAACACCGCTGCAAGCTTTGAAATTAGCATACTCTAAAGCAACCAAAGAAGGCTCTCCGATTTGCAGCAAGTATTCAAATGTTGTTACTAAAGCTGCTGAACATACTTTGAGATCGTACAGCTTGCGCAGAATTAGGTAGTGTATATTGAGCGCATTTATAATCTTGGCATTTTGCCCTGGTTCCTGCGGTAATTTTGAAGCTAGGATCAAAGGTAGTGCAATGTGGAACAGCAAAAATGTTTGTACAGACAAATACGTGAAAGAATCGTCACGAGAAATAAAATGCTGCAGGAGTTCCGCATTGTACAAGGCAGCCGAAACAGATTCCTGGTACTCTAAAGTTTTACCAACACCGAGAAAATCTTGAATTAGCAATTGCAATAGATTATTGCTGAGGAGATTAATCTTGATAAAGTGATATTTGACGACAACATTGACTAATTTGTAAGTTTCGCGCGGATTTTCTAATCCAGTGTTGGATCTTGCCAAGTTGAGATGGTAAACTATATTTTCTGGGAGGGACTGGAACCACAGATTTAGTGAATTCAGTAGAGTGCCTTGAATGTGTTTGTTCCTGACCATCTGGTCTTGTTGATAGTAGCCTTTCTTGAATTCAAGAGTTTTCGAAAAGATTCTTTGGAGCACCACTCTGTAGAAATCTGGACTCTGATTCTTGAATGGCGGAGTAAACCAATCAGTGGATTGCATGGCTGAGATGGCTGCCAAAGCAGTTTCGTGTTCTGTTGCCGATACTATCTTATTTTCCATTGGCAAAAACACAGAGTTATCCTGATCTTTCATCACAGACATGTCTCTTTCTGTGAAATACTTGTCAATTAGATGGATCATCCACCAAGTGGCTCTGAAGTTGAACAATTCATTGGAGTCTTTGGCCAAATTTTTAAGCTGAGCTTCGTTATTCAAACCAAGCTCTTTTGCCATCTGATACGAAATAGCGATATATTTATACCCTTCATTATCTAGGTTATCCATTGACTACCTATTTTGAATCTAATGCAGCAAACACACAGCAGCACCCACGCAACAACATTTCTTGGGTGTGGAGGAAGCATTGCTGGTATAAACGATTTCGCCCTTTCCAAATAAAAAATAGACATGTCCTGTGAATCTCTAAACCCATTCAAAAGATCAGTTGGGGCAACAATTGCAGCCAAGGAATATAGCAAGTACCGAATTGGAGCTGATACTTCGGCCAAATGTATCCAATATTCCTCTGTAACAAAGAAGGACGCAGTGTCTAAACTTTTGAGTCCAAGGGCAACCAGTTCATTGTTCACTTGATCTACAACCGTTTCACTAGACTGGCCTGAAGGGGTTTCCATTCCTGCATAACTGTTAAGGGCGAATGATTTCGTCTCTTTTCGCTTTAGGAACTGTTCCAGTTTTACTAACCGCTCCTCAATTTCTCGTTCTGATTGATCCAGGTTGGAGCTATCTGGGTAAGAGCAGGGCATTCCAGATGTGGTGCAAGCGAAGCATGAAGGGCGAGCTCTGTTGCATTTCCGTTTCTGATATTAGTTTGATTTACCTTTGCCATACAATGGTTGCATGAATAAGATTTACGCATTTGAGCTTGGAAAAAAATGAGAATGTCGAGCTTATCAATATCATGTTTGGCTCCACAGCAGCAAGGTGTATTACTGAAATACTTTATTGAAAAATAGCATTAATCAGACCAGCCTGTGACGTTACTGACAGAGTCATCCATGGGAGAGATAACGTCCATTGGCTGATCTTCACTAGTGCCAACTGAAGAACATAATTGATTGAATATTTCGCCAATATTCTGAGCAGGAGCTTCAGGATATGTTGGATACTCGCCTTGAGATTTGATTTGAGCATAACAGATGGCGATTTGTGATAAATCTGTCAAGGTCAGAAGGTTTTCCAAAACATCTGCCAAAAATGGAACCCTTTCCCTTGCCATTGAATATAATTTGATACACTGGACACTAATATTGAAATTTTCCTGGGCCAGTTGAGTATCCACATCAAAAAAATCGATTCTCAAGGCACAAAGGAATAGGAAAGCAAAGTCAAATACAAGGGCACTAAAGAGATTATCGCACATGTAGAACTGGGAGTTTTTGGCGAGAATGTTTTTCAAAACGTCTACTCCCTCGCTGGCGGTTGCAAGTGCATCGTGGAAATATGGTGTGTCCTGTAGTGTTTCATTGGAGACAACAAGCAATTCCAAAACCGTTGGCATGTAGATCAAGACTTTGGTGTGAATTGATCTGAAAATGATATTCACTGAATACCAAGTATTTTCTACATCCAAAATGTCGTTATTGCTTTGAATCAGATAGACACTTGAACTGATGTTTTCAGGAAGGCATCTTCTCCACTCTGAAATCGATCCTTCCAGACACCCCATAACATACAACGAAGTACCTTGCAGAGTTTTGTTTCTTGATTGATAGTGGAAGCTTAATACCTTTCCGTGGATACGCAACAGCAATATATGGTACGCATGTGCTGATAGCCCACGAATACCTGGAGTATACCAGCCTTTTGAGGAAACAATCTCCTTTCCAAACGAATTCAAAGAATTCTCCATACTGCTGGTGCCTGGCAGTGAAATTTGATTAGAATCTTCTTTGATGAGCTGCAAGTTCTTTTCGTAAAACTTGCTGTCGATCAAGTACAAAAACCACCATATATTTCTGATGATTTCTCGCTCTTGTTCGTGGTTGGCAAGGGTCTTGATTGCTTCTTCGTTGTTAATGCCAACTTCTTTTGCAATGGTCAGAGCCAGAGAATAGTACAAATAGCCTTCTCCCTCTCTTCGCAATCCTGTTGATCAGCACATAAAACTTACTGTTTGCGGTGATGGAGATGAAGATAAGTGCTAGAACACCAAAGATTGAAGGCCGAGTCATTATTGAAGTGATGAAAGAAGTTGTTTTGTCCATGTAAGCTTTTGCCATTTCCAAACGGCTTGAAAAGTAGTCCGGTACCATTCCAGGTTGAGCATACAACGAGCCGGCACAATATAGAGCATATTTTAAGATGGGGTTTTCTTTGGCGCACTCTCGGATATAGCCGTCGGGAATGTTTAAGTCCTTCAACAAACGGGGAGTGAAAGCAAGAGTGACTAAATAGTCTCTATCTTGTTCGAACAACATATACTGTAGTTCTTTTGAGAGCTGTAAAACTGGCTGAACTGTTACTATCCTGTGTGGGTATAATTCTGAAATCCCATGGTAGATCCTATCCATAGAATTAAATGGGTTTTTATATCCAGATGAAAGAACTGATTCCAGCTTTTGTAGACGCTCTTCCAAGTCGTTCTTTTTTTCCTGAAGTCGAAATTTGTTATCGCTGTACATACATTCTTGCCCTGATTGAACACAGCTAGGGTTAAAATAAAGCGGTACTTGGAGCATGGCCGGCCTCTATCACACTTTCGTTTCTATTATTAGCTTGGTAGTACTCTTTTAACACAGTAATCGCAGGTATTATTTTTTCGCATTCGAGATTAGGGTTGACAAATAAAATCGAAAAAATGTTCCAAAATTGGAACGTCGAGTCGGCCTCCTGTTCCGGGAGTAATTACAAGTGCATGTTTTATTCCCTTTCAAAAATATACGGGGTATCAGAGACCACATCAAAATAGTCGTTTTCGTTTTGATTTGACTCTGCTGGGTTCGCTAGAGCTACCTTAGCAAACATGGTATGTGGGGGGGTGTGTCGCTCAAATAACCTTGGCGAAAGGATACTGGTAAATGCTTGCCTTTCGTGTAAATTGAGGTCGAGGGAGATGTCGAGCGAGTTTAAAGAGGAAACGGAATTTGATCCCGACGACAATAAATTGGAGTCGGACTGATTCATGTTTGACATGATTCTCGGTTTACGATTAAAACTAATCTTCTTTTCTAGTATTGGGGATATAGAGTCACTTCCTTCCTTGGACCTCTCCAAATTCATGTCAGACGTTCGTTGCACATCTATATGCACTCTGGAAACATCCTGTAGAGACGATGTAGAATTGGATCCGGATGAGTAATTCGACTGGGCCAATAATTCAGGAGTCGTAGCAGAATAGTTGCTTGTTGGGCTGGGAAGGTTCGGGAACTTTCCTTGATACCTGAAATTGGCGTAATCAATAGCCATTTGTGCAACTGTGGCCTTGCCCATCAATTGAAACGCCATTTCCGAAATTGTATTCGATTTTCCGAATGCTAGACAGTGGTTTTGGATGCATTTGATGTGGATATCTATGGATTCCCGGATGTGGTGTGCGTGCGGTGGTGGAAGATCCAGTTTAGAAGCGCATATCAATGGACTAGGATCAATAGGAAATTACAATAGAATGTGGAAATTCCACGATGGGAAAACAGAGTTGGTATATAAAAACTTGCTGTTTCTAGTGAGGTACAAATTCAACAGTTTGGCGTTGTCATGAGCGATTTTGATGGAATCATTGAATATTTTGATTTTTGGCAGATGCTCGGTCTCTCTGACCAGCCTTCTTAATAGGAACGGCGTGTTTAGCAAATTTCTAATTTCGTTGTGGTGGATCAGTAGCTGGGCTACAAACCATGTTGTTTTAGGATCGGTTATCGGAAGATTATTTTGCAATATTTGAATGTGGTTATCGATATAGTCGGGCAAACTGCATTTCCACTCGCTTAATGAAGCCTGTAGTGTTCCAACGATATAGTTGCAGTCCTTGATTGCATTTTTTTGTGTCAGCGAAAACAATTTCAACACTTTTCGATATATTCTGTACAGCAGTATTTTGTATGTAGTCAGCGATTGATTTGCTATCCCCGGTGTATACCACTCGTTGGAATTCAGCACCTGCATACCGAGAGTAGCCAGCTTCTTGTCTTTGGGCTGTAGCAACAGCTCGCTATTCATTGGGAGATAAATTTGGTTGTCGGAATCCCGAATCAGGTTCTTTGATTTTTCAATGAGATACGAGTCTAATTGGTACATTATCCACCATATGGACCTTATGTTTTCACGCTCATAGTCGAATGGTGATAGATTAAACAAGCTTTCTTCATTGTTGATCCCTAGCTCTTTTGCGGTGTCTAATGTAGAAGCAAAATAGATTTGACACTCATGATCCTTTTTCAGCCCTATAATTAACAGTAATTACTAGCTGCCGTGTGGAATATGTAGACCATTGCCAGTACCCCAGTCACAGTTGGATTTGAAATCAAGAGGGGGAAATATGAAACTGCCTTCTCATAGTACACATGCGACATTTCAATCCTATTGTTGAGCCCTTCCGGGATCATATCCGGTCTCGCTATCAGAGACCCGAATGAATAGAGAATGTATTTCAGCGGGTGTAACGATTTTGCTGAAGTTCGGATGTATTCTTCGTGAAGACACGAGTATGGTGAGTTTTGGTACAACAATGCCAAATCCAGTAAATCATCGTGGTCTTTTTCGAATAAATATTTCCGCAATTCGTCTGTTAAATCTCTTTCAGTCTTCAATGTTGGTTTATTCACATCCATGTGTTCCATTTGTAGTGGCAAAATAGAAGTTTCCGAAGAATATGGACTTGTATTGCTGTAAGCTTCAGATAGCAAGCTCTCCAGTCTTTTTAATCGTTCTTCCAGTTCTCTCTGCGTATCTCCAGCCTTTGGCTTACTTTCTGAATACACCTACCATTAATTCCATATTACGCATTCGATTTTCGCAGCGATGCAATTCGAACATGGCTTTCCTCTATCACATTTTCGCTTCCTTTTTACGCAATGATCACAAGTATTATTTTTTCTCATTTTGTAATTAATTTGCTAAAAAATTATTCTTTTGACAGGTCAAAACAATGCCTCGCGGCGTGCCTTCAAACACAATGGAATTGAAAAAAAGATAATTAAAATTCCGCTGCTACAGGATCTAGAGCAAGAATCAGAAACCTGTACTAGGTAACAAACAGGATGTTTGACTTTGCACGCTGCTGGAATCATGTCCAGACGAAAACGCTCAATAATGAATGTGCGGTAAAATGGAAAGAAAACAGCCTTGGACAAATCTTTTGGCTCCAAGTTTACAACCAATTACACAGATTAATCGGCACCTCAAGGTAAAAGGACATTGTATTAATGAGAAGGTTGTTGAGGTTTCCAAAGCACACAGTGTGTTTCAAAAAGTGCGAATTGATTTACCACCAATATCGAAACTTGGCAATTGAGACAATCAATAAAAGTAATATAATATTTTAGTTTGGATGGAAAAATGGATCAGAGGACAGTAAGAGATCAATGTAATTGGAATCTTGCTTGTTTGCTTGCATGGATTGAATTCCTTCCATTTCATTATTTCCCATAAACGAGCCGACAAACATTGGTGTTTGCATATCGCCATTCCAATTCATTTGTTGAGAATTAAATTGCTCTGAAGACATGTCTGCTTTAGCAGAAGTCCATGGCGACTGGCCTTCGGATTGATCAGATCTATCACTGGCGTTTTTGAAGAATGGACTATTCACGGCACTCGGATTGGCTAGTGTCTTTATAACGCTAGGATCTTTGCTGGATGATTTGAAATTAAGGTAATCTTTTGCGACTTGTACTGGGTCGGCGAGGGAAATTAGGTAGTCAAGTGTTTCGGAGAGGATTGGCTCCGCTTCATAAGCCAGTGTGTGTTCTCGTAAACAATGCACATGGACCTCTAGCGACTCGGCTACCTTGGCAGCTTCCAAAGATGGAAGCTCCATCCTGAAAGCACACACAAGCGGCACAGCAATGTGGAAAATGTATCTTCCTAACGTAGCAGTACAATAATCAAAGTTTGGATTTCTGCGCAGGAAGCACTGGAGTATAACTGCATTTTCGTGGCAAATGTTTAACGATTCCAAAAATGCGTGGGAGGACATTGCTGAAGTTGAGTTTTCAATGATATTTTTCAACATGCAAGGATTATACACTAGGGATTTGACATGATTGAATTGTACAATTGTATGCAAAACTACCCAGGTTGTTTCAGGGTCAACAATTATCGCATTGGATTGAACAAGTGGGAAATGTGCAAGTATATGGTTTGGAAGCGACCTCCACCATTCTCTCAACGAGCTACTAAATGCCTGCATTACATACAGAGGCTGGATTTTGGATTCTTTTTGTTGAGTTAGGTGATTGAATAGCAACACCTTCCCGAATATCCTGAACAGCATGATTCGATAAGCTTCCAAGCTCTGATTTGGCAATCCTGGGGTGAACCATTCTATAGTTAATCAAACTGTACCAGGCGAAGACAGCATTTGCATTCCGACAAGAGGCAGCTTGTCCTGAGCATGATCAAAGTTGACTTTGTTTGTAGTCGGTAAATACAATTGGTTGTCTTCATCTTTGATGTAGTGAGCATTTTTTTCCATCAAGAACCTGTCAAGCTGGTACATACTCCACCATACACCTCGATAATTTTCCCTTTCATAGTCTCCCTCGGCTAATGCAGCCAATTTTTCTTCAACATTCATTCCAATGTCTTTTGCCATTGTAACTGCAAGAGAAAAGTAAGTCATTCCCTCCTTAACTGATATTAGTAATGGGTACCTCTGTCATTCCTAATAGCAGATAAAGAAATCGTAAACAATGCGAGAGTGCCAATTAAACTTGGATTTGCAACTACGGCAGGAAAGTAAGACATTGCTTTGTCCAAATAGATGCTCCCCATTTCAATTCTGTTACTAACGTCATTTGGGACCATTTCAGGACTGGCCTTTGTTGATCCGATAGAGTACAGAATGAAATTTACCATTGGCGATTTCGCAGCAGCTTTTCTAAGGAAATCTGCAGTCAGGAATACAAATGGACATTGAATAGATAGAAAAGAAAGGTTGATTAAGTCGTCCCTCTTTGTTTCAAATAGGAACTGTTTAGTTTGGCTGGATAATTCTTTAGTGACAACGTTAGTGAACATCTCTCCCTCCACTTTTGAATTCATATTATTGGTCATGAAAAACGATCTGTCAGGCATATATCCAAAAGAATCCCCTTGCGATTGCGCCAATAATCCTTCCAGTTTGTGTAATCGTTCCTCCAAATACTTTTGGTTCTCAGCATTCGGTTTCTGTCTGGTTTCTGCATAGGAACAATCCAGTTTTGATGCGATGCAGTTTGAACACTTTGGCCGGCCGCGGTCGCACTTGCGTTTCTACATTAATTGGATTCGTACCTTCTTTATGCAATTATCGCACGTATTGTTTCTTCTCATGGCTGGTCAAGTTTTTCAGTTGGTGGCAAATGAGCCGCAATCCATGTTACACTGGCATGTATTACTGACAAAAATATTTACCCGAGACCGACATTAAGTTGTGTGACGGGCCGTTCGATTGGAACAGCAGAGCTCGCTGACGGATGAGAATAGCTGAAATGCATACACAATTCTGGCGGCAATATTAAATTGGTTTCATTGTGTTCCATCCCCCAGCCTCTCAAACATGACTTTGCATTTGCATGATAAAGTGACTCATTGGATAATCAATGTCGTTTTATAAGTGACACCTCACATGATTAATATTGATCGTCAATAGCTTTTTCCAGCTACTGTTTTAAGGCTGGCTAGATAAGACGAGGTGTTATTTGGGACAGTTTGAAAGCAGCTTACATTTCACCAAGCATCCCACCAAACCTAAATTTTCTCTAGTTGGACAATTTTTTTCTAGAGTAATTGAACTTTGAAATCTAAATGAATCAGAAAATTGAACATTTGATATCCTGGTGTAAGCAAGAGGAGAATAATATTCACATCCGCGATCTAAAAACATTCGCTGGCAAATTATTACAGATAAACAAGCAGAAATCAGAACATTTACACATCATTGCAGATTTTGACATGACTCTTACTAGATATTGGCAAAATGGGAAGCGATCCCTGTCATCGCATGGAGTTTTGGAAGAATCTTCCGTCCTTGATGATACAGTAAACTGATTTAATACAGGTGAAAACGAAAATGCGGGAGACTTATCACAAATATTATCCTCTGGAAATATCGCATTCTATTACCATTGAAGAAAAAACCAAAGCGATGGTTGAATGGTAAGATCCGGCTAATTTGAGGTGGTCGACTACTCATAAGCTATTGGAAAACGCTGGACTGACCAGACAAGACATAAAAAATATGATTTTAGAGAAACCAGTGACATTCCGGCCTCTATTACACGAGTTTATAGATTTGGTATCTGATAGAAAGATTCCTTTGCTGGTCTTTTCAGCCGGTTTGGCCGGTACATTGATCTAATGCAGATGTAATTGAAACTATATTGGTGGACAGTGGACTCTGGACTGATGATATGGCAATTGTTAGTAACCGAATGATATTTGAAAATGAAGTTTGTGTTGGATTTCAAGATCCATTAATCCACACATTAAACAAAAATGAAGCTCGGGTGACAGAGACTGTACATGCTCAAAAAGTCAGTAATAGAGACAATGTGGTACTTTGGGATTGATACCAGGTGTTGATGGGCGATAGTATAGGTGATTTGCAGATGGGAGACGGGATTCGACATGATACAAAACTGACCATTGGTATTCTGCGACTAACAAGGTTTCTTGAACCATGATGTTGAATTGTTGCTGGAAAAGTACGCACAAAATTTCGATGTTGTGCTCCTCAATGATACCTCCTTGGAATTCCTAATTCGAATGATTTCCGCCATTGAATAAAGAATTGATTAGAGTGTTTTGGGATTATTAGGCAGTCAGTTGCCCACACACAGACTCTAGCCACAGAGACCGAAGCGCTATGATACCGATACAAAGATAATCGCTCCTACTCTCGTAACAACCAGTTTATCCACTATCAAATACTGGCACCCTTTACTTGATTTACCGCTTTGCTCAAAAAGGGAAACCTAGAGAAATTTTAATGTAGCTTTGAAGCACAAGGTCCCGTTTTGTACTTTCCCAAATGATTTTAGAAACAATAGACTTGATTGCCAACTACTCTTTTTACGTTTCGTTTCTGTTGATTATCCTCTGCCAAATATTCCCCCAACTTATGACATTTCTAATGTCCAACCCATTCGCTAATCAAATACAGTGGTCAATTGGCAGACATGGCTTGGAATTACAGACAGTATTGTATGCGGTGTATCATCCAACTGTGTTTGAAATTGTTTCTCACTTTACCTTTGTGCCCGATTTACTTGCTTGGATGCTTATCATATTGCGTTTGACGGATACTTTTACCTTGTACTTTTGTGGGATGGTTTTAGCCTTGCAGGCGGTATCTTTCAGGGATAGGCTGATGATAGTTATGCTGCCACTGTATCTGGCATTCATTTTCCTCGCTATTCAAATTAACGCAATACAAGACAGCTTTTACTGGGCAAAGCTGGTACTGTGTATTGATGCTATGCTCAGGACTCTCTGCCACTTTTTTGGATGGTTGCCTCCGTTCTATATGGGCAATAACAAAGGCTGGGTTAGGATCCTTGACGAGTTGTGGGGTTTAATTACAAAGAAACCATTGCACCTCCTGGCTTCTTTTCCAATGGGATACTTTTCAGAAATGGCAGCATCAGTACCAGGCAGACTGTTTCCAATTCTATTTTACGTATTTTTACTCAAAATTGGGTTTAAAGGAACAGTAATTAAGGATTACACGTCGCTTAAAGTAGCTGTTGATGGGATTGTTAATGAAAAGAATTGGGATGGGTTCAGCGTTACCAACTGCTTGTTCAACAATAGGAAACGCGATTCTTACACGCTTGCTTCAGTAAAACCATGGATTCCATTCTTTTACATTGATTGCATATTGCAGTTGCTGCTTGGGTTTGGTTGGGTGGTTAGCAGTTTCGATGGGGACATTGGCCAGCTCACACTTGATACCAAATCGCTTATTTTGCAGCTATCAGGATTGCTTGCTTGCCTTTTTATATGGTTTTATTCCAGGCTATTGATAGATCCTGCGTATACCGACTTGAATGTTTTTTGTGATTTCCAAGAATCACTGATGGTATTCGACGGATTATTTTGCCTAATTGCCATTTATCATCTGAAAACTGACACGAATTGGATAGTTGCTGGTCACCTCGGAATCCATTTTGTATTCATGTGTGCCAGATGTATGTTCTTTAGTTTCCAAGACTCGCGCTGTTTCAAGAATTCAAAATCATAAATAAACATGCTAAATTGAATCTATTGGCAATAGACATAATCAGTTATGCCGGAGTTGGCAACTCGCTGAATTTACATGTTGACGTGGATGAACGATAACTTACGACCCAAAGACATTAAATATAAAGGCAAAGAGAGATAGTCAAAATCAACGGATGTTGCCAGTTTATTGGCTCATCAGTTGTTCAGTTCCTTTAACAGAAATATTCTTGGTGTTGTTTGTTACCTTTTCGCTTCTATCCAGTATATCCTTCATATTCCCTCCAAATTCCAGCAGATCTGCAATCATGTACCCGTAGCAAAGGTGCGAATAGTAGGGAAAATATTCAGCCCTGCCAGTTGCCATGATATACGCAGAATCAAATAGATACACGGCCAAGAGAACAACTTCGCATCCGCTACACACTACCAGGTACTTGCTCGTATCATTCGTCTGGTTTACCCATTCTATTTTTGAAACCAGCGTGTAAAAGAAGGCTATTTCGACAAGCAACTCGGAAATAAGTATGAACCAAGTTGGCATGTTGATATAATAGGTTTGAATGAGATTATTCATATCGGAGGACACCACTCCATTGTTTTGAATGTACGCAATAGAATATGCAAACATTCTGGCAAACTTGAGAGTGAATACCAGCGACAGTGGGACGAATACCCACCAAAAGTACTTTCGTAGCCATATAATCATAGACTGAGCGCGATACAAGATTTCAAAGAGCACCCACCATTGTTGCACGATATCAAGAAATACAAAGGTATTGTAGGAAACCAATACACCAGATGCACCTTGTATTGATTTGACTCCCTTTGCCAAAACATAAAAGATATCTGCTAGTGCTTTGAGCATTGTTAAAGCTGCCAATGCCAATATTCGATAGTGATATCTTTGAGTTACCGCTGAAGCAGATTTGACTTTACCGTACGAAACTAGTTTCTTGATGAATGGACGGAATACAATCGCGATGGTCATTCCCAGCACAGTGGCGGATTCGCAAGTACTTTCTAATTGGTCGTAATTGAAGGGTACTGTAGCCATTTATTTGCGCAATAATATATATTTAAATAGATTTTAGCCAAGATTACGTTTGCATGCTGTGATGTAATGATATCACGGTATCTACTGCTTTGAAGGGTTTCTTGCCGACGGTAGATCAAATACAAATGCCGAATGCTAGACTTTGCTTTGAATATTAACGAGCGACTGCAATACATTGTGAGGGAAAACCAACTCGAACCAACAAATTTATTACCATTCAAGCCCAGAGTAATCAGAGCAGCCAAGAACAACTTCTCTTTGTTTGGTTCTAATGGCCGCACACGAATCTTCTTCATATTCAATATTATCGGGGTTTATGCCAGATTCTTGGCGACTGCTTTCAGAATAGAATTGCTTGTACCAACGCCTGAATTCCTTGATTTGTTTATCATCACGAATCAAAATAGGAGATCCTAAAGTTAGTTGAGTGTACTTGGATATTCCTTGTGGTTCCAGATTTCAATATCTTCGCCAAATGCAAATTTTGCTTCTCGAAGAATGTACCATACCAGCAGACTTGGAACGCTTTTTTCAGCAAAGTAAGTATCGTGCATAGTTGATTCAAGTGCTTTTGAAGGAGTGAATGTCTTTACCATTAAAATAACTAGATTAGTTTAAAAATACATCCGAATGGAGTGTTAAATTGAAAGTACATTACTGAAGATGGTCCGCACATAGTAACAGTGGTGTACACTTTGTCAGGAAGACAAGGTTTAGTATCATCAAACACAGAGTACACCTTTGCCCAGTTTGTAAATTTCAATACGTGTGGTTTGTCTTCATATTTCACTGATTCGATTGTATGCTTGATGTAGGTAAATAATGACAAAATAGGGAAATGTAGTTTGCTGTGAACAACATCAAAGTGCGTCCAGTCGGCACTGTTTTCAGCAACGTCTTGCATGTGTAAATATACTTTACGCTCAGACTCACCAAAACAAGCCATCTTGTTTTGATCAAACTGCGGGAATCTAAACAAATCGTAGAGGGGAGGACGGTTTTCTGCATCGTACCATACATAAATATTTCCCATGTATTCAAATGAAGGCCAGCTCTTTACCCGTGCATTGTCCGGCACTCTGGCTCCAGGGATTTGCACACATTTACCATCTTGTCCAAATCTCCATTCGTGGAATGGACATTCCAGAGTATCGCCAACTACACGACCACCAACGGCCATATTTGCACCCAAGTGAGGACAGATAGCATCTGTTACTGAGATTTGCTCGTTATCTTCGCCTCTGAATACAGCAAACTTTCTTCCCAAACAAATTTTTTGAAGTACTTGGCCAGGTTGAACTTCCTTGCTTGAAAACAATCTGTACCATCCATTTGGGTATGGCGGAGGGAACTTCCATGCACGGTGTTTCCTCGATCCATTCTTTTCGTCAACGTCTTTTTCAACTACAGGAGCATTCATTTTTGCAATGATATATCCAACCGCCATACCCCCAGCTAGTGTCACTACGTTTCCAAAAGCACCAAGCCTGATATTTTCCCATTGCGACGCTAAAGCAGAGAATAAGAATATTGCCAACGAAGGCACCACATAAGCAAATAGTTGGTGGGATGGGAAACAAACAAACAACGACAACGAAATAAGAGAAATTACAAGGATTTCGTTTGGTGGCATAATTCCTAAATGTTCTGAAAGCATTTGCCAGAACACACGGAGACCAAGAATGCCAATAGCAGAGATCGAGTACAGCGATTTAAGACGGCTTTCTTGATTCTTTTTAGCTTGCAATCGTCTGATGAAATCCTTGGTTGCAAACATACCAATGGAAAATGCCAAGACGTGAGAAATGGTGAGGTTCCAAGCTTCGCCAAAAGACATGCCAGTATCTGAAGGGATGATGAAGATGTGGAAACAGTACTTGAACCATAGCAAACAACCTAGTGTCAAAGATAATCACCAGTCAAAAATTCAATGTGGAAGATAAAGTCAAACAGGACATGCAAAAAGTCCTTTCCATCTTTTCCCAACTTTGGAGCCTTGGCAGCAATTCTGTCGACTGATCTAAGTATGCCAAAATATGCTGTGATCCCAAACAATAGGCACAGTGTGTGTGAAAACCGTGTATTGAAAAAGAATCCTTGAATACCAGCCGCTACATTTTCAGGAACGACAATAGATCCAAAAATAAAGGTATCTGGATATCTGAACAGTGTTGAAGGGCTGGATTTTAGTTCCACGTTAAAGTATTTCAAGAGTTGCTGCAAGTACTGATACCCTAGTGCTTGATAATACGCGGTCGTTGAGGCAGAGATACATGTATGATAGCAAAACAAGAGGAATTGGGACCAGACCAAGTACGACAGAACTTGTGATCTGGTTTTTTGTTGAAGTGTTTGTTTTAGTTGGATGATCCCCATCACAGCGTTGTATACGAATGTTGCCGTGAACAGACCAACTGGAATGTAAACCAGTACCGTCGATAACATTTCTTTGGTGAAAACAGCCTTGACCACTTTTAGCCATTTTATGCGATTGTCTGTGCGGCGGCTCTGTTATTCAACATGACTGTTGCACAGCGACTGGATGCTACTCATTGTGCAGCGGATTAATGCTCTTGGCTGATCTACTACATGGCAGAGGTTTAGCTGCTCTACTGACGAAACACGCGAAACACCGTCTTCTAATGTAGAACCCATACTTGCGATGGCCTCGATCTTGAATGCAATCCCAATGTATTTGTGAGAATGTGCAAGTCCAGCTAGGAAAAAGTCCCTAATTTTTTTTGCAAATGTTTAGGAGAATCCGGTTAATTTCATTATGTAGAAGCTATGCAACAAACCCTCATATAAAAACAGCCCCCAAGAGCACTAGTTCAATGCCAACAAATTTCCAATATTCCAGAATGGACAGTCCAAGAGTCAATTTTAATTTAAAGAAAATCAGACAGCTAAACGGGCAGGAAAAGATTGATCTCTTAAAGGACTATATAAAGACCAAGTCGTTCAGCGAAGCAATATTTGTTTATGAATTAATTGTGAAAAACGGAATTGCAAATCGTCTCACTTATGGCCACCATCACACCCTATTCCACCTGCTGCTAAAAAGGGCAGAGGAGTGCAAACCAACTATCCAATTAATTTACGAGCAGCTGAACTTGTACAAATTTGAACCGACTGAAAACTTTTTGAACGATTATCTGATTTGCTTGGTAAAGTGGGGAGAGATCAACCACGCAAAGCAAATGATTGAACAGATGATTAAAGATGATATACAAATCCACGTTTCTGGATGGTCCTACTTGTTCAAGTTCTACAATAAACAAATCGGAGCTGCTGCTTGGAAAGAAGGTGCCGAAATGTATGAAAAATTTCAGCAGATTATTCCTAAACAAAGACCAGATAGGGCCACATTCATATCGGTGATGGAGCTGTATACAAAGTTGGGAAATATAGAGAAAGTTTGCAATGTATATTTGGATGCAGAAGAAAATGTTTCCCGTTTGCACACTCTGCAAATCAAGAGAAGTGGCCAGGAGAACCCTACTTGGGCAGAAGAAGCGAAACTGCAATTTTTCAATTGTTACCTGTCTGCGTTAAACAAATTTGATCAGGAAAAAATCCCCGAGGTATTTGATGAAATGTATCAAACAGGAATATACAAGCTCCCTGTTGCTGCAAGACTCGCTTCATTCCATATCTTGTTCAAATATCTTTGCGACCTTCCTTCCCAAACTCCAGAAGCCCAGCTGAATATTATAAAGACTACAAAAAAGTACTATGGGTTTCTCAAAGAAAGTAACATATCACTGGACTACATATTATACGGCAGGTTGATATCCCTTCAAAAAGACGAAAAGAATATTTATGAATGGTATCGAATTGCCATCACTGTACTTGATTTGCAGCCAGGAACTCTCAGGAGACAAGCAGTAGACTCTGCACTAGTGCAAACATTGTTTACCACTGGCAAAATGGAAATGGCACTCCAAGAATTCCAACAGCAAAGGGAATATCCAAGAAAGCCATTGAAAAAAGTCTATTTCGACTTTGTATCTTATTTTGCCGGCAAGAAGGACAAGGAAGGGCTATATATGATGGCTGACTATATAAAGCAAGACTTTGAAGGTGATGCAGCCATGGAAAAGTACAATTCTAGAGAAAAGATGAACTTGCATCTATCGACACTGGCGCTACAATAAATTATCAGTTTCAAGAACATCCGTATTAATTTGAATTTATTTGCCGTCGCTTACATCAAAATTGTTTGTAACTTTGCCAAGCAAGTGATCGCCGTACATCACTGGTGTATACTTTGGCTTACCGCCAGTTTGTTCAACACAGATTGGCAGGGGCTCAATCACAGCATCAAAGTTTGGTTCAAAAAAGAATGGCACAGACACACGATAGGATTCTTTAGTGTGGATAACACGGTGAAGCGTTGATTTGTACATGTCATTTGTCCAATTATTGACCATATCGCCAATGTTGATGACGAAATGACCAGGGATTGGATCTGCAGTAATCCATTCGCCGCTCTTTGCCAAAACTTGAAGTGCACCAGTTGTATCATCTGTATTCAGGATTGTCAGGCATCCGTAATCTGTGTGCTCTCCACAGCTGATGCCAACGTTATCTACTTTTTTCAATGGCGGATATCCTATTAATCTATGTTATTGCAAATAACCTCATGACCCAGAACGAGTTTTCCATGTACTTGTCGAAAAAGCGTTCTTCGAGGCCTAATCCCATTGCCATAGCACTCATAGTTGCCATTCCTATCCTTTTCATTTTCACAACGTATTCGTCTACAATTTTGGTAAAGTTTGCAGGTCTTTGAGGGTCTGGATTCTTTCCTGCTAAAGTTTTCAGTCCTCGCTGTTTAATTATATGATTATCATCAACTGGGGCGTACAGATCAACACCTTCATGCCAGTCTTGGGCATAGAGAGTGATATTTTGGCCCAATTTCTGATATCCCCTTGCTAAATCATTATTTGAGATTGAAATCGCTTGTTTTTCTAAGGTTTAATTGCGAGTACCTTCTTCAGATAAATCAAAAAATTCCTTGGACAGTTTCCTTATTTCCGCCATTTCTTCTATTGTCAGTCCATGTCCTTTGAGGTACAGGAACCCAAATTGAACGCAAGCATCGTGAAGTGATTTCGCAGTTTTTTGCTTTTCTTGCAGTGAACTTTGTTTTAGGAAAGCTGAAATGTCGACAACAGGGAGGGCGTTTGTCATTGAAAAATTAAATCGAGAACATGACATTAAGGCGTGTCCAGTTTAGCCTGAAAGAGTAAAACTACAATTTTATTAATCTTCTAGATTTAGTACGGACGGGCAATGTAGTTGTTGTAGGTAGTTAGTTGTGGGTCTGGTTTTGCTTCGGGTTTCTTTTCTGCTTTATACACGAATACATAGTTGATTAGACCCATTGCAACAGCAGCTGTAACCAGAAACATGCACGGGAAGAAGGCCAGAACATCCGCATTGCACCCGATTGGAGGAGCACCAGGTTGCGCATTACGGATATTTGGCAGCGCAAATAGGATAGCACCTACAGCAGCTATTGTCGGTGGTTCTACTTTTCTGCCTCTGGTCCAGATGGAAAGTGTAACCAAGAATGCAGCACCAGAAAGGACCCACATTGTGCAATACAAGAAAATACTAAAGACAATTGTGATTGTTGTTCTTTGCAGTGTAATAGCAAACAGTTTTTCTACTGCTGGGCCATCATCGCTACCAGCGATATCTTGCACATCAATATTACTTTTCCACAAATCGATGCTTCCAGAGAAATCATAGCCAAACGGAATTGGCTGCTGCGTTTTAAAGTCTTTGACCATCACAGAAACAACAGTGTCGTAAGTGTCGAATGGGTACGTGACAGTTTTAGCGTCCAAGATCGGTATAACTGAAGTTACCTGCTGTAGAAAATCTTTGGCGTCTTTGAAATCATTTGATTTTCCGTTAATAACGAGAGAGTAGTTGACAGCTGAGATGGACGAAGACACGACAGTTAATTGAAGGGCAATCGGGTTGAATGCCGCAATTTGATTGGTAACATTGACATCAGCAGAAACTCCAGCTCCAACTCCAGCTTTTTCTCTATTGTTGAACGACCTGTTGTTGATCCAGGTACAGACACCAATTACGCCCAAGTACAGCACAAAACATAATAAGAAAATCACCTTTTGGTGCAATTTTAGTCCTCCAACCTGATATGTCATTGAATGAGTTTCTTTCCTGTCGTCTTTATATATTTTTTCGGCGTTTCAGAATAATAGAAGTGTGGCTTTTATGGCAAAATAACATGGAAATTGGTGGTACATGCAATGGCGGTACTTTTGGAGGGAAATAAATATCTTATATGAAATAGTTGACACTGAAGAGCGAGCCGGGAATTCATTTGCTTACGCATCCCATGGAGTTTATTTGCGGGCATTGAGCAGCATCAAAGAGGGCAGTTCAGGGACCAGGGAATTGGACAAAGGGAAGAAAGACACCGAAATTTAATCACAATAAACGAGTTATATATTAATTATCTGCGAGAGTTCAAAGTAGTAGAATATGGGAGATATTGCTCTTGCTTTGGTGTGGGTTTCCCGTCAGCAGTATATACAGTTACATAGTTGATCAAGCCCATTGCAACAGCTGCTGTAACCAGAAACATGCACGGGAAGAAGGCCAGAACAT